>CAIGRQ010104333.1:0-15621 GCA_903798375.1 Fraxinus sp. D2006-0159 | reverse complement strand
CGCGTGTCGGCGTATCCGACCCGTATCGTGTCGGACATACGTATCCGTGTCGGTGCGTCATAGTTTATGCCGTAGCAGTGTTCTTTGTGCCCTTTGCCTTTAACAAGCCATAAATAATTAGTGGTCCAATTGCATGTCAAGTACGTCAACAGATGGGGACTTCCATCAGTTTCAATTGGGTTCACAGGTCATAAATCAACTTCCAGAAGTTCAAATCAAGGTCCAACAAGAACCACAAGTATGTAGTAACCGCACATCTTTAATTAAAAGTTAAAACGGCTTAGTAGCTTGTTATTTTGTTATCTCCTTGACATTTTTGTTTTATTAGCCCCAAAATCTCATAACAAATCTCCAACAATTATTAATAGTTGAAGACGAAATCCACCACATCCACACCCACAAGTGCAGCAATAGAAGTAGTACTTCTGGACTGGCAGCATTAGGTCATAAATAGGTATGCGGCTAAAAGTCATTTAATTATCCAAATAATATTTTCAAAATGGTAGAAAGAATTTGACTGAAGGGCTCCAGCACAGTCGTGTGCGATCACACACATGCACACTGTTAGGGCATTATAATTTATAAAATTGTGTGCAAGGTTTAAAACTTAAAAAGATAATTCCATATTGAGAATGGAAAAATGCAAATAAAAAGTAAATGATACTATTATGTCTATAACCTAAATTGTATCATAGCGTAAATAATAATAATAATAATAATAATAATGCCCGGTTTCAATAAAATTTCAACAAAACCACAGAAAATGTTTACCAAATTCAGGGTTTTAAAACTTAAGAAACATACTGGAGTTTGATTTTCTGGAACTTCATCAAATACTACATTGATCTGTAAAACCACAAGACCTTTTAGCTTATGAAAATTTTGTAATTCTTACACGTCCAAACCTAAATTTAGTAATGAACACCCTTAAGGGAAACCTAAAGAGAAAATTTTAACAAATAAACAATATTTTCCCATACCTAGAGAGGGGAAAAATCCACCAATGGAAGAAATAGAATCACTTGTACGCTCCGATGGTGCCAAATCAAGCTCTGAATGGAACCAGGAGCATGCAATAGCAACACGGCTGTTTGACTAAAAGTTGAAATACAGTTGAGAAGTTTGTTATTATGTCATCTTTCTCTTAACGTTTTTCCTTTACTAGTCCCAAAATATCATTATAGTACGCACAGCACGTATTACTTTCACAGATCTATTCCCAGAGCCCTAGAATTCCACGTGAAGATAAGGCCCAAAAATATCATAAACTGTACTCATTCACAGCCCCATGCCTTTTCTTTTCTCCCTTTATTCTGTCCAGCATCAAATTCCATCAATTTCCCTCTAATCTTCACACACTGTAGTCTAATACTTATCTCCAGATAAACTCAATGAAAATAATATCATTTTAAACATCATTACATATCAAAGTATCAAACTCTGCTCTCGCTCACACAAGCAATAAGTCAATAGAAAAACTTAGGTCCAAGGGAAAATTTGCCTATTCTATTAACGTTCATATTTCATATACCAAATTATAATTCCTTACATTTTTAACAGACATAGAAAATGAATTAGTTTGAATTACAGTGTGAAGGGAAACACGGGTAAAAGCAACTTCCTTGTTACTTAGTCCCACCGCTAGGTTTGTGAATCGAAGTTCAGAAATAGTTGCGAGAAACTAAAATTCTTACAACCATTCACCTATAATACAAAAAAATCCAAAAAAAGGTCTCCAGAATAGTTGAACACAGAGCCCCTCCAAATACAGACATGCAAAAGAAACATATCAATAGAAATAAGATTTCTGGGCTGGCAGCACAAGGGCATTCAGAGGCATACAGCTAAAGGCGATTAAGAGCGTATAAAAAAATCCGATTAGGAAAAATGATTATACTGCAGGATTGAGATACTTGTAAAATCGAACAATATCTTTTTTTTCAATTCTCCTCTAAAACCTAATTTGTATAGTCAAATAAAATAAAAAAGCAGAGATCACAATCTGAAAAAACCAAACAATATATCTCCTTCATACCTAGAGCGAAGAAACAAAAATCCGCCGGGAGAAGAAGTGCGAACTTGTAACGTACAATAAAACTGGTTCGTGCACTGAAAAACCTCGACTGACCCAGTTGCTACGAAGTGAGCAATAAAATGGAAGAAAGAAGAGGACTGGATCACACTTGTCATGGGCCCAGTTCTATGGACTAGTCTTGGCCCATAGGCACCATTGTCAAGGCCCAAGTTTCAGTATCATTTTGTAAACTTCACTTTTAGCATTACTTTTCAATGCTTCAAAGTTCCACACTCCCATGTGTAGAGATAATGTCAGTTGTAAACTTCACTTTAGCATTACTTTTCAATGCTTCAAAGTTCCACACTCCCATGTGTTGAGATAATGTCAGTTTAGCCCCCATATGAGAAAAATTAAAATTCAGATTTTAGTCTAAATCAAAGTTAGGCTCGTTCGGTAGAGATTAAAATCCAATTAAAATTGAAAATATAGTCATTATTGGATCTCACTCGTCTGATAAAAGTTAACAATAACAGTTAATTTTTTTATTTTAATCTCTACCGAACGGAGTCTTAATAATTTATATTAACTACACATTTTATATGATCCATAACTTTTTAATCACACATTCCATCAACTTCTGTTAAAATTTACTAAAAATCTGATTTGAATACGCACCTAGGGGCTTAACAAATTATTTATTGAAATAAGAATTTTAAAGTACTTTTATATGCAAGTGCTGCACATTACTTTTCTTGTGGGTCGTTTAGATATTTTTGAATTTTTTTAAATTTTGCGACCAGGATCAAAGATACATTGACTGAGGATTGAGATACCTTGTTCAATCGAATAATGTCCTCTTTTTTTTTTTTTTTTTCTAGACCTGATATCAATATTCATATTTTAATTTCCTTTATTGAGAAATCCTCTTGCCTTTAAACCTGTGCAATGCTTGCATAAGTGAAATTCAAAGCCACACAATTGGCAAGAAAAAAAAAACTAACCAACCAACATTTCTGTGAAGTATTGAACTGCAGCAAAGATTGGTAGTGACCAACCCAAAAAACAAACTTGTTCTCCATCAAACAATGTTCCAAATGTACCATTAAACTTCCCAGTTAACAAGAATAGAACTGGTGAAAGAAACATCCTACGAATGAGTAGTGTTGCAAATATCTACAACTCTACGTCTTGAAGCAGTGGCTCTAGGTGTCGTGTGAAGGTATCTTAATCCAACTCCACCACGTTCGATTCCAGTATATTAGCGACCTAACTCAGATATGGCGTGCCTTTGATTAGCCAGTGGACTCCGATTATTCTGCCTGCTACGTGACATTAAAGAGGTCGAACGATCAGTTGAATCAACTGAATTAGGCTCCCACGAAGAAGAAAGCCAGTGTTCCTGACTGCCCACAAAGCTGTTGCTGCCTGATGATTCTTGCTCTTCCAAGTCCTCATCCCCTGGAACCATACCCCTCCTTACAGTTACATATTTGTGAAAGCTTGGCTGTATCAAATCATTGTTAGCCACCACCTCAGATTTCATGATGGGGCCCATTTTGGTCTCTAATCTTGTCTTCTCATCACTTCGAACTAATTGCTCAGCAGTAAGGTTTCGCATTCTCTCCTCTGAAGAAGTACCGAACAAATTGGAACCAGTACTCGAGTTGAGGTCAGCAACTGCTTCAAGAATAGAGCAGGCTTTAGTAACACTAGGTGGGAGAGTAAAGGCAGAGGTCGGGGAGTTATTTTGGTGGAAGCTTTGGATATCTTCAAGCAATAGTGAAGTGTAGGATGGAGAAGGGTTTAGTGGATTTTCAGGTTTGTTGTCTAGGTCTTGGGATAGTCTAAAGGATCTGCTTCTCATTATTGTCTGAGGTTTAAGGTTTTCAGGCCCCGAAGTTACCTTATTTAGTGCAAAATTGCCTGCAACTCCTTGTAGTCCCTTACTCTCTTCTGCGATCAACTGAGACTGCTCCTTGGCTTTGCAATTCACTAAATCGTGATATATTTTCTTGCTGCTCAGTTTGTGCTCAGCTCTTGTATTTTCTGCATTTGCCCTCTCTGTGGGAACCTAAAAGCATCAAGTTATTAATTGGTGAGATATATGCAAGAACTCTGCAATTGGAAGTAATTTATGAAGTTACTAGTCATTATAAATGACACGAACAACTTCGAAGCATAAAAAATGGCTTAGTTCTAATTTCTAAACACCACTTTGATAATGTACCTATGAAACTATATCTCAGAATATAGAGTTGTATGGATCAATATTTACTGAAACTTTGAATCCTCTCACTTAAATCTCAACATATCATGGCAATCGATTATGGTTCAATGAAGCATCCGTTTATGCCAGACGACGCCTTGCATTTGAGAAACAGAGTTTATTGTCTTCTTATCATTCATTTAGTTCAAAATACAATTTTTTGACACGTTTATATTATTCAAGTTCCAATTTCATATAAAAGGGCATAATGCATTCGTGCTGCCATTTCAGAAAGACAGTTTTTGAAGTACGATAGTAGAAGAAAGATCCAGTGTTCCTCAATTTCATAGAATAACTCAATAAGTAAAAGAAGTTACAACTAAACATTTCTCTAGTCTTTCTGTTAAAAAAAAATTTAAGATTAGTTCCCTCTATCAACTTAAACTCCTACACCAGGTGTTTCAACTACCATTATCACAGTCAAATGTCCCGAGTTCAAGTCTTCCCTCCACTCATTTATGAAAAGCTATGCACGTGTTAAGACTTTTCATAAATACAGAATCCACCTAAAGGAGGGGTGTTCTTTAACCAAGTCAATTTGCATATCTCAGGCCGCTTAAACTTCTAAACGGGGCGGTTCAAAACTAGTGCTATAATATGAATTAGTATCAAACCATTCCCTTTGAGCATGATAGTTGATTCTGTGTAAGATACTTCATATCATAAAAATGCATACCTGTGACAAAATGTTGTCAACAGATTTAACACCTGCAGGCAAAGGCATCTGTTCCATTACAATGTTGGTATCAATCTCGCTGAGGGGGTTTCTTCTACGAGGAGATTGTTCTGCCTTTCTTGAATTGCTTCGGCTAAGGGACACTGGCTGGTTTTGACTGGAATTATCATTCGACCCCTTGACATTAGCCCGTGCAGGGGATCGGTTGCGAGGTGAAGCAGCACTCCTCGAACCCACAGCCGAATCCACACCAGCAGTTCTCTTTACTTGGATCCTTTTAATAGCCGTGGTCGAATTAGGTTCCGAGCCACCTCCACCACCGCCAGGACCAGCATTATTACTTTTATCCATTGCCAAACACGACACAGTGGCAGGCACGGAGACCATCTTTCCCGGCCTACAACTGCCATTATTGGAAGTTGCAGCCGAATTAGCACCAGTAGAGGCTACTGGAGATTCAGATCTTCTACCAGGAGATCTGCTTACCCTCCTTCCACCCCCACTGCCTCCTCTTTCTCTGCTGCCGGAGCGCTGCTGCACCGCCTGGTCTCTTTCTCGACTCGGGGTCCTCCTCCGCCCCTGAGAAGCGGAGCCACCAGTTCTGGACTGACGCTGGCTTTGTCTGTGGCGGTGCTCTTTCCCCCTCATCACACCATCATTGTCTCCATCAACATTTTCTCCATCGGCATTTTGGCCCCCGCTACCATTTTCGTTATCAAAATCAAAACTCCTTTTTGAGCCAGAGTACTTTCTTCCCCTTTGAAGATTACCAGAATTTTCTGACGACACAACGGAACCTGAAAGCCCAACCTTTCCGGTGGATGAACTCCGGCTAAGCCTTCCACATTGTATCAAAATAGCATCCACCTCTTCTTTAGTACAACTTGATGTCCTCACCGGAGTTGCCATTGTAACACCTTTCCCATTTCCTAAATCGCCATTTATATCATTAACCGGGCTCGAATTTTTACCCATTTCTACGACATCGGTGACCTTTTGTGCTTCATCCTTCTTCTCTTCAGACCGCCTTTCGACTTCATGGCTCTTACGGTGTTTCATAACAAAAACCTCTTTCTTCACAATTTCTTCTTCTGCCTTCTTTTTCTCCGATTGGGTATTGGATACAATCTGTTCTTGTGGCTTTAGAATTGGACCAGGAGAAGAAGAACACGTGCTTTTCTTGCTTATACAACTACCCATTTTCCCTCACAGCGAACTGAAAAGCCAATAATCAAATGAACAAAAAAAGTAGAACGAGAGAAAAAAAAACGAGTGAAATTGGGGGGAGAGAGAGAGAGATGGGGGTACAGTGTTCAAGAACAAGAAACCAAAAATTTGAATGAAAAAAAAAAAAATTAACTTTTTGAACCGGGTGGGGTTAGAGAGAGCAAATTCAAATTTTGACTGAGGGGCGGGCAATGAATATAGCCGTTAAAAGAATTTTGGGAAAAGGCAAAAGGGGATGTAGAGGGATGTAGATTAGTCATTAGTGATTACAAAGAATGGAATTTGTGTCTTCTTCAAAATGTTGGTTTGTTGGACGCTTTTGGTATGTCTTCATTTGTTTTTGAAAGTAACCCAAAAAAATAATTTAGAGCCTGTTTGATACGGCTTAAAATCCAATTAAAATTGAAAATATGGCCGTTATTGGGTCCCACCCGTCTAATAAAAGTCAACAATAACGATTATATTTTCAATTTTGATCTGATTTTAATCTCTATCAAACAACCTCTTATTCACCCAAACAATGATGCTTAAGCACGAGTCGATTTCAAATAATTAGAAATAAAAATTTGTTTGTTATTCTTATATTAACTTAATGTATTCCCCTAGTACCGGGGCTCATTTCACAGGGGCCTTACAAGCTCCTCACTGTGCAGTTGACCCCACCAATGTTTTTTTTTTTAAAAAAAAAAGGCTCCCCCCAGTGTGTGTGGCTTGACAGGACTTCAAACATTGCCCTAACTTAATTTTAATATGTTTTATGGCGTAAGACAAGATTTGTTGATTATGGTGACAATAATTTTCATTGAGATCGAGTTTCTACATCAACTTTATTCTCTAGCAAAGTGTCATAACCCCTGTTTGATGGCCATTATAAAAAGAAATTGAAAGAAAATGAAGTTTTGAATAGTAATTTTTTTAAAAAAAATGTGTGAATAAAAAATAGAGATTTTTTTTTAAAAAAAAAATTTACATACAAATGTTTTATCGTGTGAATATGTGGTTTAAAGAGAATCAAACGAAAATTTCGACATTTCAAAAATAAAAGCGTCATACCCAAAATAAGGAGGATCATTCATCACCGCTTCAAGTAACTAAAAATGGACTACCTAAGAGATTATTTTTACACTTTTTAGATGATTGGGTACACTGCAAATTTGAACGTTTTTCACCCAATTTTTCAAAGTTGATATATTCATGAATAAAAATATATTTTCACAACGTCAATACATACAAATTTTGAGACGTTCATTGAATTGCAAAGAATTTTTCATAACTTAGTATGTATGTTTGGATGTTTTATAGAAATTAGAAACAATAATGGCGCAATCGATATTGTCCAAGCAGGGTTACCCATTTTAAGTTTACTAGACATAGGATATTGCAGTCATCTCCGATTAGCATTAAATGATCACGAGGTTAGATATCTGTTTTTTCCCATTTTCTCTCCATTTTTAGAAAAAAATACTACTGTTGCAGGGTCCCACCTTGCCGGAATTGTTGACTTCCATCTCACATTATTTTTGAAGTTGGTGCTCAAACGATCACGAAATTCAATTTCTACAGCTAAAAAATGGGCAACAAATAGAGGCGTAGGAGAAAATTTGTTTCTTCACTAAATGGTTTATTATTATTTAAATGGAAGAGAGTAAAATTTTAAATTTATGTTTTCTTACAATAATATCAATGTAATATATTGTTTTCCTTTTCAAAATTCAGAGGACCAAAAAAAAAAAAAAGCTATTTTTGAAGATTTTGTTAGTTACACAAATAAAGGGACAAAAAAGCGTGAACGGCAGGATTCGAACCTGCGCGGGCAGAGCCCACATGATTTCTAGTCATGCCCGATAACCACTCCGGCACGTCCACTTTACATAGTAGGATTACCACTCAATCTTATATAAATATTATTAGTGCCTTGTAATTTGCATTTCAAATCAAACATAAATTTAACTGCATTTTCATCACTGCTACCAATTATTTAGCTCACATTTCGTGAGACCCTTTTCATTCATTCTTCATTATAATTTTTCCCAACCAATTTTTAGCTTTTTTGGCCATCAAATCTTTTGGGATTTTAAGTACAAAATTTACTTTTTTCGACAAAAATGTTAGTTTTTTCTTTATTATTATTTTTTGGGGGTTGGTTTTGGTAGCCTAAATGCTTAAACTTCCCTTGCAAATTAAAAACGAAAATATTTTAAGCATGTCTACTTTAAGAGCCATGCTATTTGGTCCGGGATAGTCAAACCAGGGGCGCCAAATGTGGCCCTCCTATTGGATGGACGTCTCCGATAGGGGAGCTCCAGTTTGACCCGGGATTTAATCCCGGACCAAGGAGCTTTTTCCCTACTTTAAAATGAGTAAAATGATTGATAATCAGGGGTGCAGAATTGGATTTAACAACTTTCATCTACACAACCAGTCATTCAGATCAAGATTAAAACAGACAGCCTTTTCGCTTTTGCTTAAACTAAGCCAATTCAAATGCATTTTCCATCACACTCTATTTTCCGCCAATTTTTCTGGACTTGACGCCGTTCCTGTTTTCCATGAACAAAAACATAATTATTACAAAGTAAACAATTTGCAAGCAAAAGAAGTTTCTGCATAGAATAATTTTGTTAGTAAGATTTCACCTTGTAACTTGTCCTTGTCGCTCCTGGTCTCTCTTGCAAACTCACTGCCGCCAGTTGAGTTACTAACTTATCCGTTGGATCTTTGACAGAACGAGCATTTTTAATATTTGTATTCACCGGCCATGACATAGGAAGTATCATATCCCTGCAGCCAATGACGAAGCGATAAGTGGCTTCTTATTTTAGCATTTCAACCAACTTAAATAAATTTCTGTCGAAGAATTTCAAAACAAGAGTGAGAAGTCACATACCCTTCAACGCGCTCGTACAAGCAACGGTTCATATAATTAACTGTAAAGTTCCCAAAGACTGCATTGAGTTTCTTGGCCAATGAAGATATCTTGAAATGTGGCAAAATGTCCAAGATTTTGATCGCTTGAATCTTGTTTGCATTTTCACGGACAATTTCTATCGTCCAAATCAATTTCAATAACGAATTGACATCGTATATTTCCAAGAATTCAGAAGCAGCACCATCAAGTTTGCTGACAATGTTATGTTTAAGCGGCTGACGCCAGCCACTTAAAAGCTTCTCAAGAAGAGAAAGGACTTCTTTTCGGACCTTTATGTTTTGAATCTTAGACATGGATTTCAAAAATTCGTCACAGAAACAAACCTATCAATCTCACAAAACATGCCTTTAGTATTTCTCTTATCATAGGCAAAGTAATCAGCAAATGTTCAGGTTAAAAGATGAATAAAGTGTACCTTCCACCTTGCTGTTTTGAAGGCTAAGGAGTTCGTGTTAAATAGCAAACTGAACTGGTTGAGCTCAAGCAAGGCACTAGTAATTGCTCGAGCCATATTTTTGTCATCAAAGGCGTTAAAGAAAAAACCCCGATTCTTGGAATCTAGAACTATTTTTTCCCAAATGGAGCTTCTTTTTAGTAAAGTTGCGCTATTGCCCAATATCCAAAGACAGTGCCTGCAGAAAAATCCCTTTTTTTTCATTCATTAAGGTATATATCCAATTGTTTGAGAAGCAAGTACGAGAAGGTAACAGTGATAGGACACGAGACAAATAACATGAACTAAGTTTTGTTACATATAGAGTACCTTGCTCGAGTCAGAGCCACATTTGCTCTTTGGCAATTAGAAAGAAAACCAACTGATCCATTCCCGTTGCATCTAACGGTAGAGAATATTATCACGTCTTCTTCACCACCTTGAAAACCGTCAACAGAGCGAACATTTACTGAAAAAATTTTGTCTGCATCATTGCTATATTTCTTTCCCAGTACCTGCTGAATTGCAAAAACTTGTGCTTTGTATGGTGATAAGCAACCGACACGGACCTTATGCTTCGAGGTAACGGATTCTTTGAAAAAGTATCAATTGTTAGAACTTGAATACAGATACTTCAGAAACAACTAACAAAAACTTGAAATTGATTCTACAATAGGTATTACAAAGAATTTTCAACAATATGTAGAGAACTTAATGAGTAGATACAACTACCTTTATAAAGGTTGGATACAATCTCAGCAATAATAGAGACCTCAACCATATTTTTCCGACTACGCCTCTCATCAAATTGCTCTTTCCCACTGGTCACGTCAATGAACGAGTAGGAGCCAAAGATGTCTCCTTTAAGGAAGCGCCTTACATAGGCTTGTTCCCTGACATTTGGACCATCCCTAATCTGTTTGCCATAGAACTCCGTATTCGGGAATAAGCTTATTGAGGGATGCATTCTATACTGAACATCAAGAAGGTGCCTGCTGTGTCCTAATATCACAAGCCTTTCAAATAAACTCCTCCCAAAATCAGCTTTCTCACATATCTAACAATACCAAACAGGATTCATCAAGTCTACTGTATTATTCTGTCTAGTTCTACATTATCATGGGTACCATACCTACTACACTAAAAGAATAATGAATGAAATTAAAATGATAAAGATACCTTGCTTTGAACCATAGCTGGAAGTTGTTTCTCGTCCCCAACAAGTATAGCATGGCGAAGACCAGGGAGTTGTAAGGGAATTGCAGATTCACATTCTTTTAACTGCGCAGCTTCATCAATGATCAATAATTCAAGTGGTGTCATTCCTACGCATTCCATCTTCACTGAACTCGAAGCAGTACAAAATATCAAGCAAGCATGTCGAAGACACAAATTTGTGACATCTTTTTTGGTAACTTCTTTTTTGTTAATGAATTGAGGGAGAGAGAATTTTTCGCTAAGGAATTTCAGTACTTCAAGGCACTCTAATCTGATCTTGCATAAGGGGTTGAAGTTTTTTCCTGCTTCTCCTGTTCCTTTTAGGACTCCCCGTAAATCTTCATTTGCAACATAAACATTATGGATCAAAGTTCTCATAGCTTTGATAATGTCAAGAGCTCTAACCATGTTCTTTACTACTTCCAGATTAAGAAAAGAAGTAGGCAAATGAGTGTACAAGCTTGTCGTATGAAGAATTAGCTGTCTACATAATGAATTAAATTTCTCTTTCATATATTCCTCAAATGTCCATGGAATATCACCTTTTTTGCTTGCTTTCTCTTTCTCTTTCTCTTTCTCATTCTTATTTTTTCTTTGATCACACTTCAATTGACTTCTTTTTCGGAAAGGCTCTCGTTGCTTCAATTTTCTCTTCTTTTTCATGCTGAAGGTATGGACAATTTCCTTCATATATTTCTTCCTTAATATTTCTTTAAAGTTTCCACTGTCCATCTCTGTCTCTATATCTGTCTCCGTCTCTTGACTACCACTTGGTTTCCCCCTACTAAACCGTTCCTTTTCATTCTTATTCACAGTATCACAATCATCACCATCAGCTTCTTCCTGCTTTTCAATTTCTCTTGACAAGTATTGTTGATACAGTTCTTCGGGATCTTCAAGCAAGTCTATCATTGATTTTATTCGACCTCTCCACCCAGTCAAAGGTGCAAAACACTTTAGAAGTACAGAAATACGGTAATCTAGAAATACATCATAAAGATCTTCATTGTCATCAACATTCATTCGTTCCTCGTTACCAAATAAAACTACATCTCCCAGTCCATACGTGTCGTATAACAGTGTACCACTCAGCAAACTAAGGAATTTTTTTGTAACTCCTAAGACAGCAATATTAGTTGGGGCACAAGTCAACGTTCTGCAATTCATTTTTAACAAGGCAAATAATAGTGATGCAACTGTTTTTGTTTTTCCAGTTCCAGGGGGACCCCATATAAGCTCTAAGTTATTTTGATGATGACATTCTTTTGTAATAATGCAACTTAAAATAGCAGCTTCTTGTGAATCATCCATTCCAAAAGTGCCAATGGCTTCCCTTAATCTTGATACATGAATATTCCTAGTTTGCTCATCGAAACAAAGCGAACAATTTACTTCTTCCTGCATAAAGTAGAAAGTGCACTGAGAATTTAATGATTTGATAAAGATTATCAAGAATGCTCTAATAAATAATATGATTAGTGCATGTCTGATGATACATAGTACTAGACACAAATTAAGAATATATTTTTCTTCAGTATTATTGTCTAGTACTATCATACCAAACAGGCAAACACGTCATCAAGGCATAGAGATAAACTTCAGTAGATCGTACAGCTGGATTGATTCTCAGCAGTGAATTAAAGATCTTCATATTTTCCCCAGACAATTCCGGATGCAATGCATTCCATATGCGCATGTTTGTCGTCAAGTTTGTAAGATGAACAGCGAAAAGTTTGCCCTCTTTCTTGTCAAACGTTAGAGGATTCGAAGATAGTATTGGAATAGGAATAAATTCGCTTGAATCGTCATCCTCCATGCGGACCATGCTTTGAACTATAGCAATAGTATAACGTCTTTTAGGCCTGTCCAAGTCGTCAATACATTTGGGTTTTACATCTGTCAAAGCAATTAAATCTCCAACCTCAGGTTCATATATTTCATGACTGTTTTCCTCACTGTCTGATTTGAATCTTCTCAAGAACATGGTATACAACAAATTCTTTGGAGGCCTGAAATCTACTTCTTCTTCCACATAAAATATTTCCCTCGCAGGTGCATGATACACAGATGTAAATTTCGAACGTAGATCAGCATGTGTTTCTTCAATAAGTGGATAGATGAACGACTTGAAGTAGTTCTGTGGTGAGGAGAACGTCTCAGGAATTCTCTCAACCTGTAAAGATTCAAATTCTTTGGAGACCTTCATGGGGAAAAATATAACAACAGCAATCATTTTGCACTATCAATCAAATTCTTGAATTGTTTTGAGCTGGGAAAAAGCATAAGATAAATTTGAAAAAAACTTGTTAGTTGATTGAAACTTCCCTAAAATATTATTTTTTTTCTCGTGTGGACTGGTCTACTCAACCATATATGTTACAAGGGATCAAGAAACCGAAAAAGAAACATACCTGATTCCTGTAAAGATACTCGTTCATCACATCATTTAGAGACCAAGAAAATACCAAATCGATCAATCCATGAATTTTAGCTTTTTTATTCTCCTTGTCCACATTGCTCGTCATCTTTTCTTCGCTAAACAATCAAATGACACAAAACACCCCCTGAGTTTTGGAATGGTGAAGTAGGGTTACTTCATTCTTAAGGAGTCATAAGAAAGTTTGAATAAAGGAAACTAATTCCCAACAAAATAAAAGAAGAAACAACAAAATCTGTACGGAACCAGTTAGAGGTGTTCATGAAAAGAAAAAGGAGTAAATTAGTGATAAAGTAAAGCAAAAGAAGTATGCATGGTGGTTGACGACGAGTCAATTAATAAAAAAGTAAATGCAAATGCCTTCCAGAATGAAAGGGAATCTACTTACAGTTCCCGTTCATGTGGCCTCAAAAGTCTGTCAGATCTCTCTCTCTCTCTCCAGAAAAACTTGAGTAGATGATTTCAAAGTCAATCAGTGCAGGGGAGAAGAGAGATAGTTAGATGGAGAATGAATTAGCAGAGAAAACTGGGGGATGCATGAAGCTCAACGGACATCTCAGACGTTTCGATTTCCAAATGCTTGAATTTCAACTTTCTATCGGGTTTCACTAATTTTTGCCACTGATTTCCTTACTTGTGAAGAAAGAGAGAGAGAGAGAGAGAGAGAGAGAAAAAGTTGTAGTTTGGACATGCTTAAAAGTTATTATCAATGTGTTTTCTGCAAAAATAGAAACAAATCGATTTTAAGGTTTTATAATTTTGATTCACATTGGTAATTTGAAAATATTTAGCCTCCATTTGTTTTTCATTTTTCATCTATAAAAATAAAAAATATGACCATTATCCATCAGATTAAGCCATCAATTTTGAATTTATATCTCTTGAGTGGAGCCCAATAACAGTTATATTTTCATTCTTATTCTACTATAATGAGAATCAAACGGAGGCTTAACATCTATTTGTCCTCCATTTCTAAAAACTCATTTTACATCAAAACTTTTTCAATTACCCATTGAGATTATGTGATTATTGTATTCTGTTTGCAAGCTCGAAGTAGTGGCATCGTTCCTCTATAACTCTCTGAAACAGAATGCATGCTCTTTGATAAAGTTACTCAAAAATTTAGAGCCCGTTTGGTGGAGATTAAAATCGGATTAAAATTGAAAAACTATTCGTATTGTTGACTTTTATTAGACAAGTGAGACCCAATAACGACTATATTTTCAATTTTAATTGGATTTTAATCGGTATCAAACGGACTCTTAAAATACTCGTTGAGATTATGTGATTATTGTATTATGTTTGCAAGCTCGAAGTAGTGGCATCGTTACTCTGTAACTCTATGAAACAGAATGCACACTCTTTGATAAAGTTACTCAAAAATTTACTTATTTTAAAATAAAGAACATAAGTATTGTCTTCGTCCCCCTTAATAACTCTCCGAGACAGAATGATTACTCGTTGATAAAGTTACTTATTTTAAAATAAAAAATATAACTTCTTTATTATTTTAAGTAATTTTTTTTCTTAGTCAGATATGCACCATCTTTGAGTAGCTTTTGAAGGCAGAGTACTCGAGAACAAGTTTATGTGAATCGGACAAAAACATACAGTTCATTCCATTGATTCTCAAAATTAAGAGAGCGTGTTCACATGATGCGACAAGTGTGAAAATAATTTTCGGATATAATTTAGGGCGTGTTTGATCGTACTTAAAATTCAATTAAAATTGAAAATATAGCCGTTATTGGATCTCCATCGTCTAATAAAAGTCAACAATAACGGTTAGTTTTTCAATTTTAATCTGATTTTAATCTCTACCGAACACACCTTAATCTTTGTTTGAATTTCCTTTTTAATTGTTAAAATTATAAGTCGATAAAAAATTATCGATGAATAAGTGAATATTAATTATGGATTCTATTGAAATATTTAATGATAATTAATATTCGACTTTAAAAAGTAAATTTTTACAAGTTTTTAAGAGAACGGACTTACAACTCGATCTTGTATTTTTTTAATTAAATTAATTTTTGAAATTATAAATGACATTTTTAATAAATTAAAAAAGCTAAATATTGTACATATATCATCACGTTCCATTTTGGAGGAATTTAGCAAAAATTGCACAATTGGTTCTCAATGTTGTCATCAGTCATTAAAAATGAACAAATTGAGTTAAGATCCTTTTAATATAATTGCATACTTGGTGCTTATGCTAGAAATCATAAATCCTACCTGACCCTCGCATGTCTAAATGAAATTAAGACCCTAGGTCACATTTTTTTTTTTCATTCTCATTCTTCTACTCATTTTCAACCACACATTCTTCAATAAAATAATATTTTTCATCACATCAATAATTTTTCCTTCATTTTCAACCACATATTATCCATCACATCAACCAAAAAATACATT
>CAIGRQ010104310.1:0-17512 GCA_903798375.1 Fraxinus sp. D2006-0159 | reverse complement strand
CCCCTGGGAAGTTTTCTCGGGGAGCGTGCGAGTGAGGACAAAGCACGCTGAAAAGACCCATGTTGGTACAGTGGGGACAGTACGTCGTCGATCTAACGGTCGGGACAGCCCGTTAAGTGGGACCCGGGTCGTTACAAAATATATCTCTGAAACTAACAAATGAACTGATTTCCAAAAGCCACATTCATAAATATCATACCCAAGAAACAATTGAAAGGGAGAGATATTTATATGACAAGCCATATCTCATTCTTCATTTATGATTCAATTTCCATTGATTCTTGTTTATGATTAGTACAAAGGAACTATCTCTGTTTTCACAGATATTGGACTTCTAACAGAATGCTTGCCGTCGGTCCATGTCAAGCTTCCAAATGTGTACCCAAGATTGTACTTCTTCGTCGACTTGATAGTCACTTGGAAGGTGATCTTCTTAATTCCATAATCGAATGACAAGATTTTAGGCTTAACTGATACCTTTGTACCTAACGGAGTTTTGATCACGGCTTTATATACAGACTTCACTGGTAGTCCAACATTTGTGACAGTTCTTTTCACAGTAATGGAATCTCTGAGATTTGGGATAGTGATGGAAGGTAGGTTCAAATCTAAAATGGACATTGTTGGTTTGGGGCACATTCCACGTATCCCTGTAACATTCTGAATTTCTGGATCGTCCGCAGTAGCATTGTATATAAGACCATTGCTGTAGCCAAGAGAACACAGGTAGTGTATGTAGTCATTTCTGCCCATATCGTAAACCAATCCCGGGTGTGCAGCGCCATTTGGATTTGCAATACCACCCCCGTAGTCAAAAGCATCTGCCAGCTTTCTTGGGTTACTCTCAGCAAAGATGGGATAATCATATGTATCTGAGTTCCATGCTGCCAATGCAATCCACCATTTATCAAACATCAAAGTTCTTTCTTCATTTGTGTTCTAATTTTAGATATACGATCGCCCTTATAATACCTGATGTTACGAGTGCTGATTTGATTGCTGCAGGAGACCAATCAGGATGCACTGATCTCAGAAGAGCCACAATGCCTGTAACATGAGGTGTTGCCATTGATGTTCCACTGTTAAGACTATATCCACCGTCTGTCATAAAATCTGAGTGTGCATTAACTGCTAGAATTGATGTTCCTGGTGCTGCTATATCAGGCTGTATCAAGTACGCGGAAAAAAAAAATGCTAATTTAGGAAGAAGTATAAATCCTCGGTCTAAAGTTTGTACTTGAGTAGCTACATTGCTAAGAATGGATAAATGCAACTATTATTTTCATTTTTTTTTATCATAGCAAATAATACTCGAAAACAATACCTTGAGTACTGATGGAACATAAGAGTTGGGCCCTCTTGAAGAATAAGCAGCAACCTTAGCAGGCACTGGCTTGCCCAAAAGAACTTTTGTTGAGCTCAACTTGACCGTAGGATTAGCATCACTGTTTATCAAAATTCATTAAACAAAATCAGATTATAGAATCAATTGAGTACCCCTTTTCTTCTTTCTTTCTTTCTTTCTTTATCGTCTTCCTCCCCGGAGGAGATCAAGTTTGAAGGATTGCTAATAATCGCATTTACCTTGTCAAACAATAATTCATAATATCGGTTCCAGTTTCATAGTCTACTTGAATGACAGGCAGTCCAACTAACGAGTAATTGCTCGTATAGAAAGGGAATATTGTGACGTCATCAGGGGGCACTGCCACAATCATCGCAGTTGCGCCTGAAGCATTTGCGGCCATTGCATAGGCAGCTATATTTGATTTGCCGTCATTTATAAGATAACACAACACTACTTTTCCCGCAACTTCACTGGGTAGAAACCGAAAGTTTTCGTTGGGAACACTGTTCAGTTAAGCAAAACATCATTCCCTGATTGACAACAGCATATCTATTTTTATAAGAAGGTCATTCAGCTTAAATGTAAATATCAATAATAAATCTACCTGTTGAATTCCCCTCCAAAAATTAAATCTTTGAAACCAATACCATCTCGTGTCATTAGACTTTGTCCCTGCAATCATAAACCAGAAAGAAATGGCAACATTTCCTCCTCAAAATCAAAATTCGGATGTCACAATAACTTTACAAAAATCTACCGATAATGTTTTGTTGTTTCCGAGTGTGATTATTGTTTGAAATGCTCTGTCCATGTTGCTAGCAGCAACAGTTAGCATCCATGGCGAGACATTAGTTACTGTGGCCCCCACTGGTCCGTCATTCCCGGCTGCACATACAACAGGGATTCCATCAGACACCGCATGAAAAGAGGCCATGGCTAAATTGCTGCCCATATCAACTTCTGCAATAAAAGGCATTGTTGGCCCAAATGACAAGGATAAAATATCAACTCCATCATGACTGGCATCTTCAAATGCTTGCAGCACATCAGCATCATTACATGTTTGCGTTTCTAATGTTGGTTCATACCTATTGAAGACACATTTAAATGAATACAGGTGAATTCTGTTAACGGTTTAAACTTTCAGACGAGATAGTTAACAATACCAGCATGCCTTGTATATTGCTAAACGTGCACGTGGAGCGCCACCTCTGAATGTGCCAAAATTGTGGCCGAAGTAGGAGGTGTTGGCCACAAAAGACCCGGCTGCTGTGCTGGCTATATGGCTGCCATGGCCGACAGCATCTAAAGGAGACGGATTATCAGAATAGGTGAAGTAATCTGTAATGTTTCCTTGGAATTCTTCTATGAATCCATCTTTGTAGAATCGAGCGCCAATGACTTTTTTATTACACTGTGTTGAGGCATCGAACATGTCTACAGATTTGCACTCCCCTTTCCAACGAGCAGGAATCGGGCCTAAGCCTTCATCCTGGAATGCCGAATTTGGCAAGATACCTGCACAAAATTTTCAATACGTATCCATGATTAGTGGTTCCAAAGTCGAACATCCAGGCCAACGCACATACCTGTTAAGTAAAACAAAACCTGTATCTATAACACCAATGATGATATCATCTCCCATATTGGATTCATGAAGAAGATTATCAGGTACACGAGCAGAAAGACCCAAGAAATCCCAGCTCCGAGTATTCAGAACCTTGTGATGTCTATTGCGAATTACGTGAACCACTTCAGGAAATTCTGAATCACATATATTAGACACAAAAATTACCATTAATTAGAGAGGAATATTTGGTTAACAAGATAGTAAAAGTACCAGCAATTTTCTTGGCCTGAGATTCGGTGAGCTTGGCTGCAAATCCTGAGAAGCTATGCCTGTAGCTGTATACCATTTGCATCTTAGCTTCATCTTTGCTGCAGCAAATTTCAAAATTTCAGAATTTTTCCATCAGCCTCAAAATTGTTGAACCACCTCATCTAAAAAGTTTACCTGCTCCCAATCACATTAGCCAGCATATCATGATGTGAGTCTGTGATTCTCTCGTGATCATTGTGTGGCTTATCGCCAAGATAAACAATGTAAAGCTATTGATCAGAAAATGAACATAGGATTAACGTTAATTTTTTTTCAAAATAATACAGATTAATTTGTGGGTTCATTCCTATGGTTAAAGATTATGCACCTTGCTCTCTGTGTCATCTGCTTTTGTGATTAATAGAGGCTGCCTATTCAGAACCCCAAAAAGAAAAAGCAGGAAAAAATATTGCACTTTTTTATTCATGTCGCCTTCCTGAGATTAATGTCAACAAGAAGACGACATAAAGTAAAGAGAAAGAGAGAACTTGTAAGAAGGAAACCAAGGCATCCTCAATCTCCGCGGGAATGAACGAATGAAGTTCTTTGCTGTCTTTATCGTCCAAAACAACACAAATCTCGGACCACATTCAATTGTTCCCTAAAATTTCCTCCTATGACACCCATGTCTTCAACAGTTCAACTTATCATTTTTGGTACTCGTGTTTCCAACCTTTCAACCCGTGACACCCATGTCACCTACTAACAGAAAACGTTATTTGAAAGTTACATAGTCGTGCAACGCTCTGGGAATGGGTCGAAGAAGCGAGATATGTTTCAAGAATATTGAGGAATTTTGCCCAATTTGAATCTGTAAATGAACGTTATCATTACCGTTTATATTGTTTTTGTAATGAATATAACCTTTTGGGGAATTTTTACCCATTTGAGTCCAAAATCTCATGTGTCACGTGTTCTTTTTCCATTAAAATAAATGTTTTTCTATTAGTAAGGGCAACAAATGGTAGGTCGGAGAAATTAATTGCCCACCCTATTCAATTGTGATTTCTATATTATATATGATCGTGGCATATTGGTCGAAGCATACACTTTGTTTTGATCAATCAAAACCTCTTCTCAAACTATACAAGTTTCTTTCAAAGTATAAGACTTTCTGAATGTAGATGATGATATTTATACAAATGGACCTTGTATATATTGTACAATGAAGTACCATATGGATAAATGTCTATATGAATCCAAATATGTCGAATCGCTCATCGTATGATCTTCTATGTACTAGGACTTTCTGCTCCATCATCTGGCATGTTCTTCATGTAGCATTTAGATTGAATGACTATAAAATTATATGGATGCCATGGTCAAGAAAGGTAGGGCATTCCTAATGGAATTTATCAAGAAAATCCGTGACACTCTAGTTATTTGCCCACTGCGTCGCCATGCCACTTTTCTATTATCAAGCTAATGGACTCTAGTAAAATGATCAAATTGTACAAGAGTCATAGTTTAATAACCAATTTAAAATAAATTTTAGTGACCAAGAAGAATTTTATAGTCACACCTGCCCATGAATTTATTCACTCAGACAGAATGGGAAATTGAGAGCCAGTAGAGAGGTTGTTTCCATTTTTGTTCTTCTCATTTTGTTCAATCTGATTTCCACTCAGAAATTTGCATTTAATCTATTAAATCAGAATCAAGAATGTTAATCTCTCTCTCTCTCTCTCTCTCTCTCTCACACACACACGCACAAACAAACAAAATGTGGATTGAGCCCAGAAGCTTGTAGATCATTCCGTGTTGCAGTACATTTGGCCCAATTTTCTTCACCTTCTGGCTTAAGTTTGCTCAAAAGCCCTTGAAAGAAACCAAGTCATTCGATTATCTTACTTGGTTTGAATTTGAATTAAGACAAACAGTAGTTGATCCCTTAAGATGATGCACTTCCAACTCAGGAACTACTATTAGGAAATGAAAAGAGTATAGAAAGAAAGCAGCTTCAACAAGAANAAAAGAGTATAGAAAGAAAGCAGCTTCAACAAGAAGTTCCAAGCTACAAACACCACTAACATTTAAATGACCTTTATTACTAATATTCATTTCACATTCAGTCCACAGTTCATATGAAGTATGTATCAGCATTATCAGATCCTACCATCCGGATACTGTTTGATTTCATTAACAAGTCAAATGAAGTAAACGAATGTGGAGAAAGCACGATGTCCATTTTGCCGCCAGCATCCTCCATTGAACTTTTAACTGGCATCACCTGCATAGAACCAAAAAATAAGGAACTTTGGGATTCAAGTGGCGCGAGGAAAAAACCTATGAATTGCTTTTGAGGAAGAAGGAATATATTTCCTGGATATTCACATGATGAAATAACTTAAATAAATGGAGACAGTACACGGATGTAATGTAATGGAGGACAAAAGAGGGAGATGGTATCAGTCTTTGTTAGCAAGGAGGTTCAAATATACCTTCTTGGGTACTAGGAAAGAATTCTCATCCATCAGATTGCTAGATGTTAATTCAGTCTTTGTCAATCCAAAGGATGGTACTGAGTTCAGTTCCAGTCCATCAATAAATATTTTAAGAGTCACATTGTTGCTTCCAAAATTCACAACCTGGAGAACACATTTGTCGAGTTAATAAAGAGAAAAAAAATCTAAGAATCATGCACAGACTGGTTAAAGATTACAATGGTAGAAGCAGTTCTAATATCCCTAATGGTGAAATGAAGTTCAACGTAGAAATGAAACATTTAGATTTTTACTTATTTTACTTTCACGCCAAAACTTATGATTGGAAAGTAAACAAACCTTTATTCTAAGATATTTTTCGTTATCCACTGAATTTCGCCAAACAATTGCTGAAGCAATAAGAGAACTTGAAGAGTTAGCTTGAAGAGAAGAACTCAGAAGAGTTGCACCATTTGACTCCCTGAAAAAATGCTGCATCCAATAGCTAGGAGTTCCATACACCTGTGCTGAGTTGAAGACAATTGCATCTGGGTTCCACCTGAATCCAAGAAAATTTTCTCTTAGAGATTCATAAAAAAGCAGTTGGAAATGGGAAAGATGGTACTGAATAGGAAGAATTAAAACATACGTTCTATCATTGGTATTAACAAATAAAGGTGCATAACTTGCCATTTCAACAGCATCGCTGCATTGAAGGAGCAAATATAAATCTTCATCATTGTTAAAATATCATAGCAGAAGAAAAATGTTCCATGAGTAAACCGACTAGGTAACATAAGCACGTACAAAACAAATATTGTTATTAAATAAGCAAAGCAACATTTAAGGAAAATTTTGAAGCATGAAAAATCCTTGAAATTGTTATGATACCAGTTCCTTTCGAGTCCAATAACAAATCCAGCTTCTGCAAGAGCTGCTAAAAGACTACCTTTGCCAGCATCCTTTCCAGTCACAGCGTATTCACTGACAAAAGCCTACATACCAAATTACGTCAACTAAAGCATAAACCCATACATTACTCGTATAATCAAAGTGAACTGCTACAAACCTTTGGACCATTGCGTGAGACTTGGTCAAACTTTGATGCGGAGGAAAACATATTTTTTGCACCAGTATAAATCTAACAAGGAAACCATACATGAATAAGTAGCTTCCACATTTCAAATAATCAAATATATTGTAAATGTGCGAAAGAATGATGAAGTACTTACATGATAATCATACATATCAGCTGGGTGATCCAATGGTTTAGAGGATCCATCGCAGTTTGAGATTATTTTGATGTCCGGATATGCTTTTTTTATAGCACTGTAGAACTTGAGGTAGTTTCCTGAATAATAAGACAATAGGAAATTATATTGACAATTAACTTGAGCTTTGCTTAAAGATGGTTGAGCAAAATAAATCTGATCTAGATAATGCCAATACGTGGTGTAACTTAATCAACCAATTGTCTAAGAATTTTAAGTTAAATTATATATGTAAAAATCTATCAGTTGAAGGCAAATACAAGATTTATATTTGAGTGAACATGTGAGTTGTATTTCAGCTTGTGAAAATAATTTATATATCATGGTCACTAAACCTTTATCGTTATTCCTCGTCAGGATGGTGTTGAAGCTTCTTTATCTTTTATTGACAAAGGAAATAACCTTTTATGTGAAATATAAACACATCAAGGATGTTTAGTTTTATATTACATACTGGTTCATCTCAATCATTATAGGCTAGTAAAAAGAAATGTTTGCATACGTAAAGAATAGCTTACCAACATAATTTTTCTTCCCACAATCCTCATTCCCAACTGCAACATATTTCAAATCAAAAGGTTCTGGGTGTCCCATTGAAGCTCGTAGAGAGCCCCATTTTGATTGAGGATCGCCTCTTGCAAACTCAATACCGTCTAGGATTTCCTATAGTTGATTTCCAAGAAGTGAAATACATTGCAACATAGAACATTTTATGATACTGCTCCTTGCAGGGCTAGTTCAAAGTTA
Organism: Fraxinus sp. D2006-0159; assembly: GCA_903798375.1. Taxonomy (NCBI): domain Eukaryota; kingdom Viridiplantae; phylum Streptophyta; class Magnoliopsida; order Lamiales; family Oleaceae; genus Fraxinus; species Fraxinus sp. D2006-0159. Next base: position 9,844 of record CAIGRQ010104310.1, on the reverse strand, counting down.
CAAATCAAGGGTGAGGTTTTAAGAATTAAATGTTCATGCATATCTGAACTGAACCCGAGAGACCTACTTGGACAAAAGGTAAGACGCTGGAAGTGTCAACTTGATCGTTGTGACTGACACCTGAGAATTATTGGACATGAAGACAACAAAATAAGAGAAAAAGGAAAAGAAACTCAAGAATCCAACTTGTGCATGTTTAGCTAAGCGTAAGAAAAGGTGAAGTTACGTTTAGTCTCCAAACACGTTAAAACAACTTATTAGTTTCCCTATTTTTAGGTAAAGAAATAAAAAGACAATTTTTTCGAAGCAACTCTAAAGTTATTGTCAAAATAACCTACTTATTCAACTTTGACCAATAAAAAACTTATTTATTTTAGAACTTGCTTGTGTACTTGTAAGTAAACTTTTTAAGCTTAGTTAAACATGCTCTATTTATCACAACATTATAGTCTAAAAGAGTACCGTTGTTGAACACCCATACTGGTGCTGCACCTAAGTCCTCAGCAAGCTGCAAAAGAAATGAAATTGAAAGAGTAAAAACAATGAAGAAGATGATAATTGAATAATTTTAAGAAAATAAAAATATCAAACATTATATTTACCTGGAGAAACTCAAAATGACCAAGACCATCATCAGTCCAGTAATACCAAACATCACCAAAATGCCCAGGCCTCTCTTCCCATGGTCCAACAGTTGCTTTCCAGCGAAACGCATTTCTTAACCATTCACCTTCGACAAAACAACCACCTACAACATGGATAGCAAGAAAGTGAAGCTGTGGTAATCCAGCTATATATTACAAGGCCTCGAGGAACATGAGGTATATAAATATGACGAATCCCAAAGAAAGCTAATGCAATAACCCACATAAACATGTAAAAAAATAAGTTGAAAGAAGAAAACCGGGGGAAAAAAATTACGACTACCTGGAAATCTGATAAATCCTGGTCTCAAATCTTCCATCATTTCAAAAAGATCATTGCGAAAACCGTGTCCCTGAGCCAAGGGATAGTAATAAGGAGCTTATATTATATATNGAAGAAAACCGGGGGAAAAAAATTAGGACTACCTGGAAATCTGATAAATCCTGGTCTCAAATCTTTCAGCATTTCAAAAAGATCATTGCGAAAACCGTGTCCCTGTGCCAAGAGATGGTAATGAGGAGCTTATATTATACAAGAGATCTCAACCTCACGGTGGCATAGATAGTGCAGTAAATATCAAAAACAGCTCAATCTTGCACCCAACTATTCAGGAAGATAGAGAGCTAAGCTGCATGGACAGTGACATGTAGCATGGACATGACAAGACACGAACATGCTAAGCATGTGATTTTTTGTAAAAGTAGGACAGAGACATCTTCGAGACACATCGATTTAAATTCTTTAAAATCTTAAACTCATATATTGTCTTTATTTTTATAATTTTTATATAGGACATGGTACAAGGCATGTCGGACACTTGCCCACGGGAGTCTATAAAGTATCCCTTGAGTATCAGTAATGTGTGTGTGTGTGTGTGTCTATATATATATATATATATATATATATATATATATATATATATAATGGGACAAAGACACATGGCTTGTTGAATACATATCCTTGAGGGCCTGCTTGGGAGATTTTTTTTTTTTTTTTTACCGGTGTTTTCCCCATTTTGGGTTGCATTGTTTACAAGGGTTGAGAAAATATGTGCTTGCTAGTTTTTTTTGGCACAATTTTAGATGGTTAAAAATCATCCCAAAACCAGTATAACGTAATTTTGATAATTTCTTTCAACCCACCAAATTAGTGAGTTTTGACCCTTCCTCATATTTTCTTCTGATTTTACTCTTTATATAATAATTATTTACAACTAACATATTTTGTTCAAAACTAACTTGTAAATAAAAAAATATTAATTAAATAATTATTTATAAGCAAAAACATTATTTTATAATTTAAATATTTACTTATAAGATAAAATTCACTTTTGTGTAAAAAAATTGTTTATAAAGTAAAAATACAACTAATAAAACAAAAATATAATTATAAAATATAAAAAATTACTTATAGGGAAAAAATTCACTTGTGTAAAAAATGTTTAAAAATAAATTATAATTGTGTAATTTAATTATAAGTAAAAAATATTAACTTATAAGCAAAATATCACTTGTGAGTAAAAAAAAAATATCATACAAGAAATTATAAATTGAAAATTTCACTAAAGACAGTTTGCAATTTTATCTTCTAAAAAATTTCAGAACCGATGAATAATAAGCTCTGAAGCATGGTTTGAATTGTTTTAAAAACTGCTATTAAAACTACTCAAGATCGGTTCGTTCATAAACGCTTAAAATTGATACTTTAAAAAACGTCCGTAACTAACCACTACCAAGTAGGCCTTGGGTGGCCTTGAGTGTCAGTGTCTGACACGTGTTGGACATGGATACGTTGCCCTTGTAGGAGTTTCTGAGCATCATATCTAGAGAGCAATCTCAAAGTATTTCACACTCTCTTCAGTGATAAAAGTTGATCTGGAGTATACATTCACCTTGTATGTTTCTGTAGGCATCAATGATACTTGATCAAACCAAATAACACCCTTCTTGGTTGTAGTGAGCTGAAGTCTTGATTTTGCATCAGTTCCTAGTGCTTGCAATAAAACCTCCCTCTTTGTCCAGTTTGATACATGAGAAGCTCTGCAGGAACATTAACTTTAAAATATTCAAGAAGTAACCTAGGTCCAAAAACATTTAGTGCATGTTTCGTATGCAGGGTTAGATTGTAGTGTACTGATAGTATAACAGACAACATTCAAACTTCTTTTTTTTATTTAATATTGTCTAGTACTGTTTAATCCACGTTAGCAAACATACTACCAAAGGGACTGTAATGAGTCATCAATACTGACTTAATGTTAGCAGTAGCCAATGTCAGCAATCCTTCTGAACCCGTCAAGGACACAGACAAATCAATTGATCCTTCTGAACGAACATAGAACACCAATTTATAGGTTTTCCCTTGTTCAATATTCTGCAAGAGAAAAACATATAAGGTTCCAGTTGGCAGATTAAAAATATGCTAGCATTATACAGATCCACAGAAGACCGATGGAATGAAATTCAACATGTTTAACTCGAAAAACTTTAAAATCAAACTAACTTCGACATTAATTTGAAAACATTTGTGTGCGACCAAAAATATCAAAGAAGAAAAATAAGTCAAAAATTGATTTGCAGTTTATCAATCTAATATTGTGCACTAAACATATCCTATACGATTAAGAAAGTAACACTTTTATATTTAATTCTTTTAAAAGAGGAAAAATACCAAATATATTGAATGTGTCCTACGAAAAATTTGAAGACCACCAAATTCTGCTTTTAAAACATCACTCCAAGATGACATACATATGAAACTCCAAGTAGTTGTTGTTTCCTATATAACAATTTTGAAAAGTAAAATAGAGAAATATAATTTTACAACTAGTGAAGGACAGAAAAAAAACAAAAAAACAAGGGTGTTTAACACCCAATTAAATCTAAAAAGTTACAGGTCCTATTCTTTTAGAGCTTATGTTACAGTAAGATTTGAATTTCTACCAGAAACCATAATTTGTTTTTCATAATTCACTTGGAATGTCAAAAAATTGAGAAAAATAAGATTTTGACTTTTACTTACTAAAGTAGAGAAGAAGAATAACATTTAGTTATTAGAAATCACAATATTAAAAGCTACAAAAACTCAAAAAACCAGATGTTACACAAATTATTGGTCAAAAAACAGAATTATGCATATTACTGGTCCATCTGGCTCTTGGGGAAAGTAGAAAGTAGAAAGTGTAATTTATATATATTGCATTTTGATTATCCACTGAAGACACCTTCATTTCCCTTTCAGATTTTGAAAAGGTGTTAACTCTTACCATGCCCCAGAACCCAGGGTTATAAATACCAACTCCACAAGCTGGACAGATACTTGTGCCTTCATTGTCACATAGCACCTCCATTCGCAGAGCAATTTTATTTCGAGAAAAGCACGATGAACGATCTGTTGATACAATTAACGATGATTCATTCCCAATAATAGACCAGGGATCAATGTTTGAAGGTGTATTGAAGCCCCCAGCTTCAAAACCTGAAATAAAAATTATTTGAGACTCCTAATCATTGGCATCCATAACAAAAGCATGTGACATAATCGTTTCAACCTATATAATGTGCAGGTTTTTCTCTAAAACAATCATGAATTTCAGAAAATGTCACTGATATTTAACTGATCAAGTCCTGCCGTGCAAAATGTGGCTGAGAGGAAACAAAGTGAAAGAAGCATTAATTGTTTTCTATGCATGAATTAACACGGTAGGGCGATAAGTATTGTGAGTGGCATTTTACAAAAATTGTACAGCAGATCATTTGGAGGTAAGATGAAGAATACATCCAAGGAGGCCTACTCTTCAAGCTTCAAAGCACTCACACATTCCAAAGTACAGTCTACAGATAAGATTCTTGCAAAAGACAGGTGCTTCTACACTGAAATAGGGAAGATGGGGGAAAAAAGGAAAAGAACAAAAGAACTTGAGGGAGCTTCTTGAAAATGACTCAGAAGACAAGACGGAAGAACATTGACAAGAACGAAGAACAAGAAATTGCACAATTTCTCTGATTTTGTCAATGATCAAATGCGACAGGGGAAACCATTTGCCACTTGAACATAGGATGCTAAGTAATCAATTGCCATAAAACACAAGGGAAGACCCTGTACAAATTATCAAAATCATACCAGGGGATATTAAACACAAGCATGAGTTCCCGAACCCCATATTATTGCAACAAAGATCTCCATATCATTGATGAATCAAGAAAGTTAGGAAGGGAAAGATGACAGCATAATATTTTCCTCCTATTCAAATAAACTAAAGATTATGCAAATGTTAACGTTCAAATTTTAATAACAAAAACCATGTAAGAAATTGTAATGGATATTTAGTTTCATTTAATGTTTTCCTTCTCTAAGAACAAATTAAGGAAATTCTAGCTGACCTCGGTTTCTAACAAACTCAGCCCACAATCCTCCAGCTCCAGCATGGTTAATCTCCTGCAGATATTTCAAAGAATATTAGCCTCCACTTTCATTTTTAACAGCTAACGTAAATATGATGAACATTAACACTTGTTTAGATGTCAAAGGACAGGTTTCATTCAGCATAACAATTATTGTAAACCCAGAAAACCTAAGAATGTCAATCTCCAAACCCACATATAATATCATTTTCGTGTGTTTCTCATACATATACAAAGAAAAAATTATGAACATGTTTTCTAATAATAATATAGCTTAAAACTCTAAAAATTCAATGATGATGCACACATGGACAGTATCTATGGAACCAATTACTTATAACATATCAAGTGACGGATCATGCAAACCATTATTTGCATAATAAAATACCCATGTCTGCTTTCATGCTAAAAGTTAAACAAAACAAACACTGAGTACATCCTAATGCACAGATAATAACATGGAAGATGAAGTTGATGTAGAATTTCATCATAAATTACATATCTCACCTCGAAAAATATGCCAAACAAGTTTTCAGGTATTTCCTTCGCTGATGCTTTAGAAGTATCAACAAAAATCAATGCTGTCTGGCTTGCTTCAATTTCAATTGCAGAATATTGATAAACAGAATTCAGCATCATTAAAATGAAAAGAAGGATGCTGCATATGGCACTATTGGAACCCATTTCTTCCTATCTGCATCCAATGTTTTTGCAGCCTACATAAGCACTGATAAATATACCGACTCAGCTATCTTAGTATATACCCAAAAAAATAAATAAATAAATAAATAAAAGAACTTAACCGGTTAACAGAGGAAAAATAGTAAAGAGTAAACAGAAAAACTTCCTGTTACAACAACCTCGTTTTATTGAAAGATAGAAAACCACATAATGAATTCAAGAACTATATCAACAGAAAACCAGCTTGGCCAACTATTATCAGACTATTTTGCTTCAAAAACAAACTACAGAAATTGGAGAAAAGAATAACATCAAAACAAGAACAATGATTTATACTACTTTCTCGTTTCCATTCTTCTGTCTCTGTTCTTTTCTTTATGGAAACCCATGTTGCGCACTAATGTTTAGTCAAATGGTTCTTTAATGGTGTGTTTCATTAATAGCTAGAACAATAAGTAGACGTGTATAAAATCATAGATAGATTGAGAGTTAAAATTACCAGTTCCAAAAACTACGGCAGTATCAATATTAATGAAGCAAATCTGATTGACCAGAGCATTTTAATAAATTCAAGCACTTTGCTCTACGATAAGATTTCACGAGGTAAATGAATTACCTATTATTTCATTCATCATTACAGTGTCACTCAAAAAAACTCATAGACTTATCAAACTCGCGTTCAGATTTTGGTAGGAAAAAAGTTATTTGCACTGAAGTCAAATTCCATAAAGGCATAACATGTGAAGTCAATATATTACCCAAACTCTGGTATATAGTAAATTCAATCATTTACTTATAGGAGTGATCTACATCTTGACCCACTTATAGAGATTATTGATCGGATTTCTAATATTAGTGTATACCAAGGAGCTTACCAAAAATGCGAAAAACCCAGAAAAAATTAAAGCAGGATATGCATTTTACATTCTCAGAGATTCATTTACTAAATTTTGAAGTTAAACATAGATATGTGCGGATACAAAAATGCAAATATGCAGTCATATTTACACGAAGATGAATACTCTATCCAGTACTCAGAATTTTCCAGTGTGTGGGGGTAAGAGACGGAGAGGGGTGTGCAAGAATTACAAGAGACCCAAAAAAAGAATTTAACAGAAAACTAATTGAAGAATATTTTTTTTCTTCGTCATAATTCATAGTACGTATATAATAGAGATATGATCACATAAGAAAAGAAGTAATCAAGCTGTTACTATCAATATTTTACCTGCAAGAGATCGCCCAGAAAAGTCCAATTCACTATGTGACTGTGTGAGAGAGAAATTTACACAGAAGATGACGAAGAGAAAGATGAAGCCGTGGCAGTTATTAGTGAGCTCATAGCCACGTTGGGTTAGGCAAAGATCAATAATGGCTATGACTTTGGTTTGAAATTTGTATATAGACACAGTGATTGTCTATTTCTAGAAGATTGAATTGAAATTTGTATACACACACAGTGATTGTTATTTCTTGAAGCTTGAATCTTGATTTTATCCCTGCTTGGTGTACATTATTTTTAAAAGAATGCATTTTTTTGGTTGATGTGATGGAGAATATGTGGTTAAGAAAGAAAGAAAAGTTATTGATGTGATAAAAATTATTATTTTATTGAAAAATGTGTGGTTGAAAATGAGCAGAAGAATGATAAAAAAAAAATGTGACCCAAACAGAACTTAGTCTTATCCTCGGCTTCACGCAAGCATTTTTTGGGTTTCTGCAATTTTTGCCTTTGAAACAGCAAATTGGTTTGGAAATTCTTCGTAGTTTTTTTTTTTATATTGACCCCTCAAATACCAACATTAATGGATGATGCTGATTTTGGATTATCTCTTACCGTTTCTATTGTAATTTCTATCTGATTACTTATTTCTTGCATTGTTTATTGATTTTTCCATATTTAATACCATATTTTATATTTTAATTATGTTCTTATCTCAAGTCAATGGTCATAAAACTCCATTGACGCTTTCACACCACAAAAAAAAAAATAATAATAAACTATTTTGTTGGCCTTTTCCTTCGGTTGTCACTGAATAAAACTGTTGATTGAATCGCAATTCTTGATTATTTGATTGTGAACTTCACGCTTTGATCTATGTCATGAGGTGATTTTTATTAGAAAAATCTTTACTAGTCTATCTAGCTAATAATTACAAGGGAACAAAACATAGAATAAATTAATATTGCTTTCAGATAAATGTTACAAAATAAATATTCTAAAAAGGTATAAATCATTATGGAAACATAATGGAATAAATTTTAAAAAGATTATTAACAAAAGACATTATCTAGTTATATAATGTCAACTCTAACAAATTTTATTTGTCTCTATTTTCCCTGTTATCCCTACTATTTAAAAGAGACAATTCACCGTTTGCTATTCATTTTTTAAGCTTTTTTTTTTTAATCTCATTTATATCTTGCTTTTTCCATTTGTACCCTTTTGACTTTGACTTTCTACTTGCTTCTTGGGCAAGCTACCATTTTGTTGTTCATTCGTGAAGGTTTTTTTCTAGAGTCAACCAATCATTTACTTTATTAGTGTTAGAAATAGGTGTTTGTAAATTTGGTTAACGTTACTTGTCAGCACTGCAAAAAAATTTAAAAAATAAAAATTCCACATTGTGCGAACACCACGTTTGCATAGATAGGACACGAGGTGCCCGCGCAACGCGAACTTTTTTTGTTTTTTGTTTTTTTTTCAGCACTCGTTTTCAAACTGCAATTTCTTAGTTACTGTTCATTAATTGGTTCCTCTAAATATCTTCCCTACTATACTATTCATTCATGAATTAAGGGTAATTTGGACTTCTGCCCACTTATACCTACAATTGTTGACTTCATAACTCTGTTTGTTCCTGAAGGAGGCCAAAAGGCAAACAGCAACTTCTTCTACAAGTTTTGCCTACAACATCAATTCCAGCTTCGCTATGTCGATTACCTACCAACTGCCAGGATTTTTGTACAAAAAATCCCTTTTTTGAGCTCAAAAAAGCAATTGAAATTGCAAAAGAAAAAAATAGTCCTTCTAGGTTGTAACCGTTGGTACAAAACTGAGAGATACTTTACAATTTGTAACTTTTCCCACATATTCTCTACTTTAGCCTACAACTATTTCATTTTCCGGTCATCGAATTCCCCATACAAGCATAAGAAGACTGCAAGAATTTTGTAGAAAATTTCCTGACATCTGTATTGCACTCAGGAAATCAGTTTAAATCATACATATGCCTTCTAGGTTGTAAAAGCTAGTACAAAACTACGAGATAAATTACATTTTTTCTAATTTGAACTTGTGTGGAAGTTTTCGAATAGACATCCTGAGGTATGTGTATTCCATATTCTCAAAAGACATTCAAAAGAAATTTCGTTTAAACCATCGAACTTGCTTGCCGTTTCATTTATTTCTATTAGTTTTCACATATGCAAATAGGTTAAATATGTTAATATATTTCATAGAAATCTTATTTCCACTTACGAATAGAATTATATGTGCTAATAGTCTTCTTCAATTTCTCTTCGTTGCGTTCAGCCTCAACTATTCCATAACTTAGCATACTGTTGTCATGAATGTTCCGAATACATGTTTCGATGGAGTTACTGCTCCTTTAAACTTCGAAAAAATGTCATATCGCCAACAACAAACCCAAAGGCAAAAAGAGCGGCAAAAAGGGCTTCGCACTGGACACACTGATCATAGTAAAAGAATAGTCGATCCTATGTCATCTAAATATAATAATTCCAATCATGTGCGAATGCAGCATTCTACAATGAATCATGATTTCCAAGATTTTGAGGCTTCTACTTCAAACCAAGATACTCTTAAATCCTAATATTTGCAGCTCTGTATTCCAAAGTGGTTTTAATATATTAAACATACCGACCACTTCATATATATTACCTACATGCGATACTTGTAAACATTGTGGTGCAAGAAAATTTTACAAAGAAAATAAAGGCTTCTATTGCTCTAATGTAAAAGTTTATCTTCCTATGCTTGATTCACCTGCTGGACTGTACAACTTATTTACTTTCAAAGAATCCAAAAAATATGGAATTCAAGAAACTTGCAAGAGGATATAATAACTATTTTGCTTTCACTTCATTTGGTG
>CAIGRQ010104259.1:0-14279 GCA_903798375.1 Fraxinus sp. D2006-0159 | reverse complement strand
TCGTTATATGGTTGACGTATGGTTGACGTTTTGTCTCTTGCCGAAAAGTGCCTCCCGCGTTCAAGCAAACCTGATTACCGTTTACCTCCCGGTAAAAACGTGTTCAATAAGTACTTGACGTGGCAAGAGTGGGCCCGGCATCTGTTGGGTTCATTTTTTTGGAGTCAACACATACCATTTTCAATCACGTCTCTAGAAAAATGAAATTTTATGTCAACATGTTTTGTCCTACAACAGTATAAAAGATTTTTACTTAGATGAATTGCTTGCACTTTGATTATCTGTATATAACCGAACAATCATCGAAACTAATTTCCCTTAATAGCCCCCGTAAAAAAAAATCCTTCTTTCACATTATCATAAGCTACTGTATGCTACGCCTCTATTGAAGATAAAGCCACGGTCTTTTGCAATTGGGATTTCCTAATAATGCATCCATCACAAAGAGTAAACATATAAGAAGTTGATCTTCTTATATGAAGATCACATGCATAATCCTATCAAGGCCAATGTGGAGCAACTTATCCCTCACAACCTTCACAAGCATTTCTTTGGCCTAAACATTGGAATATGTGGACTTGCCAATGTGGGGGAACCCCTTGATAGGGTGGTGAAAGACTTATTTCATGAACCTCCTACCTTCGACCCATTCGAATTTTTATCGTTGTGGGCCTTGATCGCATATTTTAAACTTTAACCCCAACACAAGTGAGCTTTTCAAATATCTAAGCATCAATCTTATATCAATCCAATGAGTTTCACATGGATTTGTCATATACATGCTTAAAATGTTTATGCCATGAACTAGACCGAGTCACGTATAGACCATCAAATACATAATAGATTCAACCGTATTTACATAAGGTATTTTATTCATCCTATATAACTTTTCATTAGTTTAAGTTGATTGTTCACTTGAAAATTTAAAGTAATTAGCTAAAGACAAAGTAACAAGTTTACAATCAAACAGTTACACAAGAAGACTGATACAGATAAATAATATTCTATCTCTTTTAATTTCTATGCCTAATACTCTCTTTACTTGTCCTAGATCTTTCATTTCAAACTCAAATTTCAACTTTGATTTTATATTATCTATTTTTTCATATGATTACATGCTAACAACATATTATCAACATATAAAGGCAGATAAACTGATTTATAACCACCTGCACATTTATAGAAGAAACAAGAATTCAATTTGCTTTTCATAAAACCCAAAATTTGAATATAGGTTAAACTTCTTATACCACTACCTAGAGCCCGTTTCAAATCATATGAGGATTTCTTAAACAACTAAACATTTTCAATTTTGGATTTTAACTCAAAACCCCTAGGTTGATTCACACACACACACACCACACAGACACCCACACATCAAGCTGATCCAATTTCTCGCTAAAATATCATAATTACGTTAGATGTATATTTTGCAACATATGAGAATATTTCATTATAATCTATTCACTCTTTGAGTAAACCCCTTTGCTATTAACCTAGTTTAATATGCCTCTTTGTTTTAGAATTATGTCTACCTTCTCTAATCTTATAAACTCATTTACATTGTCTAATTATTAGGTTTATCAACAAGAATTCAAGTTTTATTTTTCATTAATAAAGAATCAATTTCATCTTTCATGCTTCCTATGGCTTCTTCATAAGTACTTAGTTTAGAATTATAGGAATCTTAAATAGTGAAAAAGGTTACAAAATCTTCATTGCTGATTCTAGTAGAAGGAAATCTATTTCTTCTACTTCTATCGATTGACAACTCGTAATCAATCAGATAAAGTCAGATTTTCAGTTTCCTCATCATAGTGTACATTATCTATTTCAATTGAGATGAGTTATTCAATCAAGCTAATCATCATGTATAGCATTTTCAGAATTTTGAGTTTCTAAAACAGTTTCTCTAGTCGACAGAAACAAAAGTAACAGAATTTAAACAAGGCATCAAATTTCTTTAAATATTACGTTTATTCTTATTATTACTCTAAAGCCCTTCTGTTTTTATAACCGAAAGTCTATAGCCTTTGGTTTCTTCGCCTTATCCTAGAAAAATACATGTTAAGGATCTTGGCTCAAGTTTTCCTTCACTCTAATGTGAATGGGCTGCACATCGAAATATTCTAAATCTGGAGTAGTCTGCAGGTTTTCCACACTAAATATGTTTTAATCATATAAATTGTAGGTTTTAAAGCTTCAGCCCAAAATAGTTTTAGCGAATACTAGGATATTTTTACGAAATTCTAAATAAGCTGGAAACTTGTATCCAGAAATAACCATCAAACAGCTCTGTTCATGTCTGACCTTAACTTTTTTTCTTCAATTCTAAAAGGTTCCCATGAAGGAACATTTTTGCTGAAAAATCTAGCGACCACCCTCGAGTTGAGAACCCTGGTAGCTTCCTCAGATTTAATACAACGTGGCGTCTTGTATTGATTTACAGAAGATCCCTGAGAAAGACAGAAGTCCATGAGTGCATCAAAGGTTCCGTGTTTCACAACTCTGATTTCTAAGGGACCAATTGATTTGTCCTTCCTCCTGCACCTCCTGTACACAGAATCTAGAGACTCTTCCACTCTGTAGCAGCATTTCTCCATTACAATAGGATCAAGTTCTGGCTGCTGGTCTGTATTTTCTCTCTTTTGAAGCTCCCAGAAGAGCACATAGTGACCGGGAATTGAAGTGGTGTCAGCATAGCTAGTATATTCCGTCAGAAGGAATCCAAGTGATTCAATAATAAGCTTTGCTTCTGTTACTGCCTTCAAGAGGTCTTCCTCACTCGTTTTGTCAGTGTCAATGCTCAAAACCACGTTTCGTCTTTGCACAAATCGAAATTGAGGAGCATTATTGTGAAAACCAGTCACCATGAGAATGTCTCCAACTCTGTACCTATACAGACCTGAATATAAAAATCACACAATTAAAAGAATGCAACTGACTTTTCATTATGATTGTATATAGTGAATTGTATTACTAAACTGACTATTATCTTTATTATAAGTAAATACAAAGAATAAATACAGCATGTGAAATAGATTTACCTGTGAATGTGGTCACAACAAGTTCATAGTAATGACCAATTTTGACATTCACAAGATCCACGATTTTGCTTTTTACCCATTCTTCCTCGTTAATCCCATTTTTCTGATCAGATTTGCCATTGCAATAGACCTTCTCCTGCATCTTTTCGTCATGATCTTCAATGACGGGGATGAATTCAAAATACGCCATATTTGGGAGGAGAGTGTAAGACACTTCACAAGGTTTGCACATTGGTTTGAGATTAATCCCGAAATAGCACTCGGAAGAAGCATACATTGTGGAAACCAAAGGCAGGCCACCGCTGTAAAATTCAAGAGTTGATATATATTGTGCCATAGATCCCGTAACTATAACCTCAACATACTTGGTTCTTGGCCAAAGCTTCCTAATTATCCCTTCCCATGATATTCCAATACATTCATGCTCTATCAAATCTGCCAACTCTGGCATTGGCTTGCTTAGAATTAAAGAGACGGCTTTCTTGCAACTTGGATCGGTAATCCAGTCACTAAGTTCTCCTGTTCTTATGTTAAGACATAGTTCTCGCCAATGATCCTCCAAGAATTTGATTGCACGCAGAAAAGCGGATGCAAAAACTGCACCAACCCTCAGGACCTCACTTCGCTGTACGAGACCACATAGCAACTGGCAATACATGCTCTGCTTGCTATCTGAACATAGTATGGTTTCATCTGGACTAGTATAAACATTGAATTTATTGAAAGGCCGGTTCCTGAAGTTGCTGCTTTTATGGTAGCTAGTTAGGACTGGTCTAGCAACCAAGCCGGCTGGGGTACTGATTTCTGGTTTTATGAAGAGAAGAAACATTGCCTTTCCTTGGTCTAACCCCTCTACATACCTAAATTGTAACAGAAAGTAGAAGAATTGAGCAATTTTCTTATCACTGTTTCATTAATCTGAAACAAACAGTACATACAAGTTAAGCAGGAAATGGATTAAATTCTTCTTAATTACTTACGTGTTCATCACCGGCACAAGGATATTGTAGAAGAATGACTTTCTGTCAAGCTCTTGAGCAGTTGAAGGCATCATCTTTGGCTGCCCTCCAGATGTTCCAGAGCTATGTAAAAAGCCAACAGCATTAGGGAAAAAAATAATAAAACAAGGCATAAGCTGAAAGTAGAAATGCTCTATAGTTTACCTTGTGAGGAGCTCAATAATAGGCTGAGCTGATATGATATTCGACTGTTCTCCATTGGCGATTCGTTCAATATAAGGCACGATATCTTCGTAATTGACAACAGGGACTTTTTTCTTGAAAAGTTTCTTGGAGGCATGGCCATCCAGGAAGGTATCTAGATACTCTGTATTTGCATTTTGTGTTAGTATCTCCCTCAGTACCTGTTGCTGCACTTGGTTTGCATTTGTAGTCAGGTCCTCCAGAAGCTTCATACCGGCTTCGGTGTCTGTTGGATTACACTTTAGAATCATAGTTGGTGCTAGGAAAAGATATAGTGATGGATAGATGAATGGAATTTTTTTTTCCCCTCTATTTTTATGTGCTTAGTTTGATGAGACAAATATTTTAGGAATTTCATTCATGATTTGTAAGTAATGCACTAATGTTGAGACTCAAAAAGTTAGGACATAAAGATTAACTCTGAGAGGAAGCTGCCATATCTCACGCTGCAAATTTCGGACCCTTCCCCACTCTCCAGAGCCTCAGATACATTTTTTTTTTTCGGTTGAAAGCGAGCCTCAAATACTGGGTGCAAAAACGAAAAAAAAAAAACAGTGACTTTTTAGAATATTTTTGGCATTGATATGGAGGAATTGAAATGTACGTAGATTAGATGCTACCGAGGTCCTACACATGTGGCCTTGTCTCCTAAACGGCTAAACCCTAATTAGATGCAGCTAGCCTAGCTATCCATTAATTGGTCAAAGCATCCATAAACATCCTCCTGCCTGTTCATTAAAAAAACATCTTACTTCTACATGACACTGCCTCTATTATATTTTTATCACAATAATATTGTTATATCTATAAATTATGTAGCATTTGCAGGACTCGAGGGTCTCACATTGACCTACTCGACAATTGTTTATGTCAATTGGATTGAGCCTATCAAATCAAGTAACCTCGTCTTGGGGTTGGGCTCGATCCATTAGCTCCACTTGGTCCATTTTCATTGCTGTATGTATTTATGTGAGTCCAATTCATACTTAAGGTAATATTTTCTAATCCTAGCCAAATTAAGGTAATATTTTCTAATCCTAGCCAAATTCCGTCTCTCATCTCTTGCACTCATTATCTCTTGTTCGGTTGTTGAAGTGCAAACGGTTGTCGGACCTTTTTCTCGATCAGTGATCTTGGCCTCCTAACGGTGTGTTTTATCATGCAGGTAATGTCTACGTGAAGGGGAGGTAGCCATGATTCTATTGGCTACTTGATTCGTCATACTGTGAAGTCAACAAACACCATAATTAAGAATTCAACTCAAGAAGCCAAACGCATCTTCTAATAATCTATTATTATTGAGGAATTCAATTTATTGCATGTTATTCACACATGATAGTTTGCAGAAGAAAAGTAGCTCGTGTGACACAATCGTCGTCTACATATTTTTGGTTGATTAGAGATGGATATGTACTTTGAAACAAACTAGTATTCTAACTTCTAATTTCATGGCAAGTTTAACTCTCTGGTTCCATTTTAGTCTGAAATCTCGTATTAATTCATCTATCAAACCTGTCATAGTGAAGTCTAAAAATGTGAAAATGAAGTTCTTAGGTGCAGATAGATATTATGACCGACTGCATGTTGTGGCTCCAAGAAAATGAACTATGTATATACACAGAAATTCGCCTTTTATAGTTAATCTACCCATAAAGTCTCAGATATGTTGTCATATGATTGATGTCTTGAAAGCAACTAATACCAAATATTTGCAACTTAAGATTTCGTTTGGCGCCAGGTTAGACCGTATTAGTATAAAACTATTGTTAAGAATTATGTATCGAACTCATACCATTTGTTAGCAAAGAAAGGAACAAGAATAATATATCAATATAAAAATCAAACAAGAACACTAAATTTACGTTGAAAAAGATCCACTGGCGCAGAAGGGGATCATTTATTAATATCAATAACGAAAGATTATAAATTATTGTGTAGAATGTAATGATTGATATTTTTATATGTTTACTCCTCATATATATAGTGCAAAGAAGAGTTTAAGACGTGGTAGAATTCAATTATAACAAGTTTATACAATAATATAGTGTCTGAAATAAATTTGGATTCAAAAATCTATAAAAATCGCAAACCGAAGATTCTCCGGATAAGACTGCCGCTCGAGTGGCCACCTTGTGGACAGTGAGTGTTGGAACATCTATTCTGAGTGCTCAATCGAGATGATTGGCACATAGCGAGTGCCGATGCGATTCTTCTTCTTGCACGATTTTTTCCTCTCCTATTTCAAAATGTACTCCTTTTTCTTCTTCAAGTTTAACACAAATCATCGACTCCCAATTAAACTCTCAAATAGAATTCCCAATTAAACTTTAACAAGAATTTCCAAGTCGACTTCAAATAGAATTCTCAAATAGTCTTCAAAATAGAATTTGGATCACACACTACTTCTAACAAACTCCACATTAACACAAATTCCACTGCAATGAAAAGAACTTAACAAAATCTTCATCTAGAGACAAATTTCATTACAAGAAATAAAACTTATCTCTTCAACAACAAATTCTCCACCAAAAAATTATACAATAGAAAAATTCTCCACTATTTTTGTTTGTTTGTTACTTTTTTTTAACACAAAACCCAAATAGGGCAAACTCAATAACGGAATATTGATTGAAATCCAAGTACTGCTCAACAATATTACCTTGGACACTAAAGTTGCTTGAATTATCCTAACAAGCAACAAGATCACAAATAACTTAATAATTATTAAATAGGATAGAAACATACACTATAACATAATCAACATAACTAACTGCTTCGAGTAAAAGCAACAAAATCATTTTCACCATACTTTTGTGGAGGCCTAATATCTCTCCGGAGTCTACTTCTATCAATTGAATACGAGGCTTCACCGATGGTAGTGGCAAAACGGTATTACCGTGAACTTCTGAACTCGATCGAGACATATTCTTTAATATAGACCATGAACTAAACACCAACGAAACTGTACCAAGCTCAAAATCCACGGGAGTTCCAAATTTCTGCTGACTAATATCTAAATATTATATAGAACCAAGCAAGACATACAAGTTGGACCTTCTCTATCCCTTCAACACAATATGGTCACCTTTACTAACCTTTAGGACTCCACAATAATTTATACACTTATTCAGACCTAAAAATATAAAACATTTATAGTTCTTTTGAATATTTATACCCAAATTTGTTGTATATTTCGTTTATTAGGTTAATTTCCATAAAATGAAGTGGAATTGAAAGAAAGAAGTAAAGATTGACGAAAAAAAGCAAGATCCAAATTTTGAGGACTAAAGTGTAAATATTCAAAAGTTGTGTCGAACCTCATGATGAAGATATGAGAGAACTTGGAGGAAGAATGATAAAGGAAGACGTCAAAAGGGATCAAATATAATCAAAGTATGATCAAATGTCAATTTCCAACAGAGAAAGTTTGATGTTGTGATGTAGGTTGATGAGATTGAAGAAAACAAGCAAAAATTGACAAAATTGAAGAAATGTGTTAAATTGTAAGAGATCCAAAGTTCAGAGACTAAAGTGCAAATACTCAAAAGTTGTGTCGAACCTCATGATGAAGATTCGAGAATTCTACGGGTCAATTAGAAGTTGAAAATGAATGAAATATGATCAAAATATTTTCAACCACACAAGTATGTTCCAAATTTTTAGTTAGAGATTAAGACTCATCTTTAACATAGTAAATGTTCGAATTAGAAAAAAGATCTCCAGTAAAGTTGTAGCCTTTTGATTTATCTTTTCAACGCATTTTAAATCATATTAATCGAAATTCGAAAAAGAAAGTTATGATAAAAATACTTGAAGAATGCACAGAGTGGGAGCAGACACCACCAAGTGGGCACCTCCCTTGGGAAGAAAGATAAAATTCGCTCCGCCCGCCACCAAATAGGGTTTTCAAGTGCAATTCTTTTTTTTATAAAAACCTAATTCAACTAAAACTCTTCCAAGACTTGAATAAAACAAAAATGCAATTATAGAGAACACAATTTGGGGGAGAAAAAAATACATGATCATCAAGATCAAAGAGCAAAAATAAGTGTTTAAAGAATTTTGAGATTGAAGAAGATTTTTTTGTGCAAGATCCAATTCTTTCAATGATTAAGATTTCAAAACCTGGTTATAAATTCTATACTTTTTGTTTTTCTTTCATTATTGTGAGTACTTAAATTCATAATTAAGATGAACAATGTAATCTATGTATGGCCCTTTATTTCTTTTATTCAAGACTCTAGTTCTTTAAATGCACACGTGTTGATTATTCATGAATTTAATACTTTGAATTCTTTGGCCAATTATTCAATGATTTTGTGAATCTATTACAAATCGAGAGGTGAGTTTTTGATTTAGACCATATAGTAAAATTTGGTAATTTAGTATAACGTATAAAGATACCTATACTAATCATTGTGGTCATTAGATGAATTTTTAGGAGTAGTTTTTCATTTAACTATGATTGATTTGCATAGAGACGTAGAATTGAATTAGTTAAATAGACTCAATAAGAACTCGAAAGAGGTAAATTAAATATTTTAGAAGAATTTGACCGAACACTACAATAGTAATGAATCTTGATTGAAGAATTAAAAGGGATCCATATGTAAAATTATAAGTCCTAGCATGCATATTCATACTTTTAAAACTAAAAATTGATAATTGTGCACGTTAGATAATTTAGTTTAGTTAGAATAATTTATGCTTCAATTACAAACCTTACTATTTGTATTCGATCAAATTAAAGTAAGTTTTTGATTGTTTTTCCTTTTGATTTGCAGGAACTGATTTATTTTTATTCAACAACTTATAACAATCATTCTTAATGTGTTCTCGTCTCTTGGAATAATAGACTTTATTATTGTAACTAGTCCTTGATTTGCCCCTTACATAACCACCATTTACAACAAGACAATCTCCATGAGCCTCAGATCCAACAAGATGGTTCATCTTCTCCTTTGAAAATAGAATATCATAAACTTTTTCAATGACGATAGTATCACGATCGTATCCCAAATGACGAGAGTACATAAATTCTCTTTTACAAAATTTCTACAAGAATTTTAAAAAATTCCAAAATGTTGTGGGGACGGTTGCCACTCCTCGTCACATGTAGCTGTGGCCCTGCTCAAAACTGATTCAAGTTAAGTATCTTAAGGGGTTGTATTCAATGGGACTTTTGAAGATTTTTATTGATTTTATAAACTCTTACAAATTTATATGGAATTAATAGAAGTCTTTCGTAGATTGTTATGGTTTTTCATTTCAAAACTTTTATAGACTTTTATACAATTCAAAAGATTTACCTTCATTTAAAATAGAATTGAAGTTGCTTCTGTGCAACAGTGTAAAGTTCTTACATACGAGGTGATGATTTTCACATTTCCCTTCCCCTCCCTCGACAATAAAAAATATTTTTAAAAAATAAAAATTGAAGTCATATTTAATAAATAAATAATAAGCAACACACACACAAAATATTATTCTTTGATAAAAAGTAAATAAAAAATTTAATGTTCACTATAATCAGTAACACATACTTTAAAGAGTAAATAAGAAATTAATACATTAAAATTTAATTATAAATTAGTCTTTTTATATAAAATCTTATAATTTAATTACAAATAGATATTTTTAAAAACAAAGAAAAAAATTTATAAGAATCTTTTAGTTTTTATGTTTTTCATAGAAAATGGAGATAAAAAATAGAAAAAATTTTAATCATGACTCTAATTGTCGACAGAACAGAAGAAAAAAGAGAAATATTGAAAGAAACAAAACATCCATTATTATTATTATTTTTTTTATTTTTTTTTATGAAAGTCTCCCAAATCTTAGGGTAAATGAGAGACAAATTTTAAGATTTAATTTGTGTACTTTCTGCTTAAAAATTAGTACTTTAGAGACTCTTATAAATGTTTTTTAAAGTCATTGAAAATTGCAATACCCCTAGACTTATACAGACTTTTTAAAAATTTTAATAGAACATTCCGTAATTTTTAAAGACTTTTAAAAAACAAATAGTCTACACTGAATACTCCTAAACTTTCTAAATTCCAAAAGTTTTTGAAAGTTTCAATTGAATACACCAATTAACTTAGTTCGCTTCTTTTATTTTGATTGGGGAAAATTAATTTCCAAAAGAGTTTCAAGAATTCCAAAATCAGATTCAATAGTAATTCAGATGAATCTTTCTGTCATTAACCACATATTGAGGAGAAACAAGGTTACCACATAATCATGTAGTTTGAGATTGGAGTTTGATGGAAGTAGATAAATGTGACAAGATTAAGAGGGTTAGCGTTGTCAGGCTGTCACTTGCACCAGATAATCATGCATCATAGACAAAGTTAGACTGACTAATATTAATTAACATCTGTGGTCTGTGGAGGTAGTAATTAAGCACATTATTAAGGATGAGGAACCCTTCAACCCTATAAATTAGTCCCTAGGATTATATACTAATACTAACATGCGAAACGGGATTTGCTAGATCTGGTTTCCCTACTGGCCTTTATTCTGCATGAGAAAACAAAGGAGGTGGCTTCTAATATGGACAAACTATTCGTATATTTTAGTTAATTTGTTTTAACTTTTTCTTTTCTAGTGAAAACGAATGAATATAGGAAAGGCTTGATACTAGTGGTTTAGTTTTCGAATCACCATGGATATTGTAGCATGCAGCTACAATATGGATATTGAAATTGTTGTTCAAAATCAATAAAAACGTGGAATAAAAAAAGGGAATTGGGGGCTAAAACTTTGACCTATGCAATCGAATATGCTTTGGAGGCATGCGGTCGCTTGTAGGCTTGTAGGGCTTGTTCGCCCTGCCAACTCATGTAGGCTTGTAAGGTTTGTTCACTCGCCATTGAACAACTTATGAGGCCGCATAGAGTTAAAACCAAGTCGTTGGTTGGTTTTTCAACTTGAAACCTAGTGTCTTTTTGGATGAAAAATTGCCTCTTTTTGATCATGTTTTGGCACCATTTCATGTAGTATTGATTGAATTCTATAAATATGTAATTAATGATCAATACAAATATATATAAAAAAAATTACTTGATATTGAATTCCATTCCAAAAGAAAGATAAAAAATTCTTTCCTTTCATATTAAAAATTCTGTTTTGTGTTCTAAAGTTTTGAAGGAAGTTCATTATTGCTCAAAGTGTTTATTTCTTTTCAAGGTTTGATAAATCATGCAACCATTTGCCAAGAGTCTCTTTAAGCATCAAATTCAATTCGAAAGGGGGCAAATATCGTTTGAGAACAACGATTATGTTTGAGCCTTCATCCTGTATTCTGGCTTTCTTGTTGTTTGTTCTTAGTTTCTTCTTTATCCTCTTTGTGTGGAAACATTTTTCCAACAATGGATACAGGTGACTATCTAGAAACTTGTTCCACTGAAAGTTCATGTAATTGCAAAAAGTAGGGTAGCAGTTCAGTTATTTGTGTAAATTAGTAAATTGCTTGCTTCGAAAACAATGGGTTATGCTAAATATATTAAAAAAATTATTAGCCTAGACCAGAAGACACTAACTAGTAAATTGCAAGATCCAAGGCGGAGTCAACTTGGGATTAGAATACTTATAACATGACAAGGTAGTGATACTCTCTAATCTACAATTAAAATGAATAAAATCATCAGTTGTACAGTTGTACTTTTGGTAATGACAGAGGGGGTACTTACACAAACTTCCTTACTTTTGGGGTCATTTTGAAAAATCATGACAAATTTGGGTTAAAAGATAAATACTTAACCACGATGTAAATTTTACGATGCAAACCTAAAGCCCATCAGCAACAAGAAATTTTCAACCCTTTCAAGCTCGAGAAATCAAGGAAAATCAAAGAAAAAGAAGATGAAATCTTGCACAAATCAAGCACAAACAAGATCAACGTTTTCTTCAACTACTTTTTCTTCAAAGTTTTCTTCCTTAAATCTGCAAATAAACAACAAAAAATTACAAGTTTTTGTGTTTCGGATTTTTTGTTCAATTAGTTCTCCAAATTTGCCATTTTAAGATGTTTAATGTTGTCTTTGCATAAATTGTGAAAACTACGGTTGTATTGAGCAATTTCGAGCTAAATAAACTTCTACTTGAAAAGCCTAAGCATCTTAGTATATCATCCCTGTCACTTTCGTGTCAATTTCGAGATTAGGTTTAGTTTAGAATCTTATAATGTAAATAACTGGCATTTATAATCGTCCATTTTGTATGATTTTGATATTGTGACTGGAAAAATAGTTGAAAAATAACATTGTTGATATTATGTTAATATATATGAAAAATTAACTTTGAATCGATTCAAATAATGTAGGTATTTATAAAAATGAGAATGTGAAAAATTGACATTGTAGTATGTGATTCGTTTGTATTGAAATCTTGGTTCCCCCTATTGCCTTATAATTCAATTATTAATTCATAATCTAGTAAATTCATGTTTTCAAGACAATCAATAATCTATTCTTATTCAATATTCTTTTTCAATATATATTAAACCTATGTTTAACATGACACAATCATATTCCTACTCCGAATTTATATGAAAAACATGTATTGATTCACATGGTTCATTACATATGATTGCACATGCCATAGATATAATTTATAATACCTATTTTCCATGTGATGACTTTACCACGTTATAAACTTATTGTGAGTATTTTTACACTACAACAAGAAATTTACTATTTAATTGGCGATCAAGCAATCAAATAGTTCAATGCGAATACATAACCAATAAAGAAAAAAAATCAAGAAATAATAAACTAATTGTCTTGAATTAAAATAAACAAATAATAGAGTTCATCATTCATCCCATACAAAGGAAAAACTTAGCTAATCATCCTAATAATTAAATTATACATGAATTTATAGAAAAATATCACCAGGATTGAAGAAATATGGGAATGAAATCTTGATTTCGGATGGATAATCTTCAAGAATTTTGCACAATTCCCCTCATGTTGATGATCTCACCTCGTTCTTCACCTCCAAATTATGTTGAATCTATGAATTATTAGGTCTGGGGAGGTCCTCTCACATTCTGGTTGAGTTTTGGTATTTAAAGAATACCAAAAAACTGCATTGAATTGTTACCAAAACAAAAATAAGAAAAATAAGATTTTTCCCGTTTTATATGAAGGCCCTCATAGTACAAATTAGGGCGCTCGTATGAACCATTTAGGCAGCCTCAGGCGTCTCAGATTAGGAGGAGGTGCACCTCATCTATAGGCTTAGGTCCGCGTCTAGGCTTTTCCCGAGCATTATTCAGTATTTTTTTCATAACTTTCTTTCGCAATATCCGATTAAGACGATTCAAAGTGCGTTGGAAATCTAACTCAAATGGATACAATTATTATTTAGATATCATTTTCCAATTTGAGAGTTTACTATGCCAACACCAAGTACTCTCGAGTTGTCATCGTGAGGTCCGTCATAACGTTTGAGTATTTGCACTTTAGTCCCCGAACTTGGATTTCATTCATTTAAGCCTTTTCCATTCTTTCTTCCAACTCTTCATCCAAACATGAGTTTTTCCTAATAAAAGCAATAAATAACAAATTATACACTAATTCGACCAATGAATAACAAAATATCATCATTTAGGATCCTGAATAAATGTAGAAACTACACTTATCAAACCCTCGAACTTGAATCTTCGTTTTTCCTCAAACAAAACTAAAACCCAGCTATAGAACAAACACACAAACATGCGAAAATATCTAACTAACTAACCTGACATTTTATCTCAGAATTGAAATCATGACATTAAATTTAAACATAGCTTTAAGATCACAATACAGAAATCAAAATCTATTTTTTCAATGCAAGTCGATGTGTGTGTCAAAAGAATTAAGCACATCATCATGAATTCACAAGTTGTTCCATTCTTGACCCTTAATAGTCAAATATATTCTTATACTTGTGAGATTCACACACTCCAAGTTTGTTCTTTTCGCTATTTTCAAGTGTGTGATCTAAAGTTGAATTTTATATTATCCTTACACCTGTAGTTTAG
>CAIGRQ010104250.1:0-10227 GCA_903798375.1 Fraxinus sp. D2006-0159 | reverse complement strand
TGTTGTATATTTGAAAGAGGTTGACGTCCCATGTACACGCTAGGTTGTAGTATATTTTTTTTATTCCAACCACTACGAGGATGGAGGGTCAACTCGTAATGTATAAGTGTAAAGTACTAATTAGGAAACATAGAGCCTCGATGATGAAAAACAAAGAACAAGGCAAACTAAACAAGTCCAAAAGACTAGGAGTACGAGTTAGCTTGGGAAGAGACCTCAAAGCTTTGTATATAATAAAGTTGAAATAAAAACCTCAAGACTCAAAGGATCGAGGCATGTTTTTGGTGATTGTTCCAAGTTTACGATATTAATGTTCTATTTCTCTCTGAGATATAGCTTTGGAGGCAATGTTAGTAATAGACACAATAATTTTGAATGACAGTCAAGGATGAAAGAAGCTTTAACCAAAATAATGTGCTTCAAACTATTAAGTTGCTCTTTGTTGTATGTATGCTTTATATTCTAACAGGAATCTCAAGCTAGTCGAGTTTATATAAAACTTGCATGTGCAAGTTTAAAAGCACTTTAGAATAGAAGTAGAAACGACAATATACAAAGCAGAAGTGCTACCATGCATGAATTAGAGTGTATCTAATTTACCTTTTCGAAATTGATTAATTTTTTTCTATCTTAATGAAGGTAGAGGGAAAACATCTTGTCAACTAAAGGGTCTTTGTTGGTGGCTTGATTCGTTTCAAGTTTCAACCATAAGACAAAGGAAAAGTTCTTGTAAGTTTATTGTATAACAATCCAATTTTAATATTGAAAGCATGGTAATGCATAGGAACAAATTAAATCATATGGTTCTATTTCTCAATCTTAATGCATGAAACTACTCATACCAAGCAAAATGGACAACTGTGGTGTGGCCCGTGTCAACATCATTTTTCATTTTGACTAGCATCCGAATTTGCGGTAGGAAAATCAGACCAGTAACGATTTCATCATGTCTTGTCTATATCATAGTGTATCGTGATAAATTAAGAGAGAGATGAAAAAAATGTTACAACAGTATATTAGCAGGAGAATATTCAAGATATATATAAAGGGTCAGCATATTACACTTGACAGAGTTGGACACGACAGCAAAGAAATGTTCACGTACCTCATTTTTGTAATTACTTCAATAATAATTAGTTAGGGTTCGAGTTTAGTAGATAATTGCTTTGATCATACGACTATAATAATATAAATGAACTATATGATAATATTTTAAATGAAACACTCTAATGATGTTAACGTGTGAGAGGACTCTGGATAATAAATATAACAATAAAATAAGGTTTATTTGATTTAGATAATTGATTAATGATTGATTAACTATGTTGATTAAAAATAATCGTTTTAAACCCAACTATACCTAGAGGTGTATAACGCGGAATCAATAAAAAGTGACGAGTTATTTTTTCTAAATAATTAAGTTTAACGTCAAATTAAACCCTAATTAACAATAATACAATATTGATCAAAAGCAAAAAAAAATAAAAAAAGTAAAGAACAGCATTGTTGGTAGCGAAAAAAAAAAAACCCTTGAAGAATTCTTCATAGGAATCAAAAAACTTCGGCAAATCTTGCCAAAAATATTTACTCAAAAAAATAACTTACAGTTGGTTCATACATAACTAAATCTTGGTAGAATATGACCATCCAACTTGTAAATCGCCGAAGAGGCTCTTCAACATATACTTTCTGCAACTCTGAACTTCTTTTCCCTCTGTGTGGATCACCAAGAACGAACCTAGTTTCAGAACAACTGGAACTCCAATTGTCTTTTCCTAATTTCAGAACTCCAAAAATTTATTAGTGAAGGTAAAAAAAAATTTGTGTTTGATCAATTGATCTTTGGTTGAAGCAAGAGATTTATGGAATCAATGTTTGATCTTCAATAGGATATTTCTTAACTGAAATTAAAGCACAACCAATAATACAAGATATTTGGGAATTTGGAATATGAAGTTTTGATATTGTGATTGAATCAAGAGATATTTGAATGTGTAATTGATCTTAAATAATGTGATCTCTAGTATAAAATAATGATTCAACACACTTTGGGACGAATTACGACTGTGTATATATAATAGGGTAGAGTTTGAGGTTGAATAGAACTCCAAAATTTTATGAAAATGGCGAAATATGGTTGGCCGGATCAATAGGTCACTTGAGCGATGCCTTCACGCTTAACGAGTGGTAAGTTCGCCACTCAAACGTGCGGTGAGCGGGTGACCGTTCATCGAAAAACACGCTTGAGCACCAAGATGTGTCAAACGAGTGGTTTTGCTGTGACTTTTTCTCCTTAATCCATCTTTGACTCCTTCAAAACCTATACTACTAATCCCCAACTCTTTGACTTTAATTATAATTCAATTAACAATGATTTTGAACATAGGAATAGATAGGTGTGGACAAAATGACCAGAAAAACTATAATCAAACAAAACGAGCGGTTCAACTCGATTCTACAAAAAAAATTAATGATTATGGTTATTAGAATTGAGAATTGTTTGGTTCTGATTTTGATTCGGTTCTAATTTTAGAACAAAGAACCAAACTCAATATTTAAATTTTATTATTTCATATATATTTTCCTACAAATTAGTGAATCACAATTCACACTAAAAATCTAAAAATTCATTGAAAAATAGAACAAAAAGGTCATGCACCTTCGATTTCTCATTTCTCAATCTGGAGATTGAAGATCATAATTCATTTATCATTTTCTCTCCTTTTCAATTTATAAAACAACACCAATAACTATAGCCTACCGTGTATCATCGCGCTCAGCCACTAGCGTTGCATGAATTTTCGAAATTGAAGCATCAACCTTTAATTCCTCTTCCCCAAATGTTCTTTCTTTCTTTTTTTTTTTTTTCTCAATCAGTAATAAAACTGGAACCAAACCAAGCAAAACCAAAACCGAATTGTTCGGTTTCAATTTGGTTCCATTATAAGAAAAATTATTAGTTCATGGTTCGATTCGGTTCTCTTGGAACCAAAACCAAATCGAACTATATACACCTCTAGGAATAGCCAATCACTATTATGACCTAACAAACTTCCTTTTTGACATTTTATGACAAAAGCATTTATTTCAAAATCAAAATCAAACCAACCTAACACTATTAACCCAAAGACTTAATTCCAAATTTAAACTTAACAGCTTGTTATACATATTTCCTAAAACACATGACGACAATATTATGTGTAAAAGTAAGAGAAAACTGACAAGTAAAACATATAACTAATTTATATAAAACAACGCAAGTAAAATATGTGTAACACCAAAACATGTAATAGCTCGAACGATGTAACCTCCTCTTTAGCAAATAAAGCATTAGCCGGCTCTCCATGCTGCAAGGTGGGCTCCATATCAACAAAGCGAGGCTAAAAGAATCAATCAGGGATTGAACTATAGAATCAAAGGATTTTCTCAAACTCTTCTTAGTCTGAGTAACGATTTGACATTGATAACTATAGCAGCTAGGGGTGGTAAACGAGTCGAGCCGGCTCAGCTCGGCTCGTTGCCCACGAGCTCGTGGCTTGTTATAAAAAGAGTCGAGCTTCTGCTCAGCTCATTGCTCGTGGGAGAGCTCGGCTCAGCCCACGAGCTTCGTACTGTAACGAGCTGAGCCGAGCTTCTCGGGCTCGCCTTTTTTGAGTTTTTTTAAAACTATCCTTCTTTAAAAAAAAAAATAGACGAGCTGTTCGTAAAAAACGAGCTGAGCCTACTCGTGAGCCGCTACAGTACAAGTCGAGTGGCCGAGCTAACGAGCCGCTCGGCTCGATTGTCACCACTAATAGCAGTATAGGTATTCCGAGCTTAATTAGACTAAGCCTCTTGAGGCAGAATGGGTTGTCGGGATAGTTCGAGAGCAACAGTAACAATGCGTGGAAATCAAGGTATGATCCTAGAGTGCACAAACTGGACCTTTATGCTAATCATGTGTGACATGCAGGGGCGGGCCCAACACCCGACGGTCGCCCGTGCTGAATCCGCCGTGAACACATTCTTTTTGTTTATAGTAGATAAAAGTTTGAGGTTATATATCTATTGATTTATTTTATTTTCAAACATTGCTTGTAGCGTAGTTGGTTACATGTTATACATAGAAATTTGAGGTCTAGAAATCGAATCTTTTTCAAATCAATTTATTGTATAATTTTTCTAATTCCACAATTTTTAACGAAACTAATGCAATAGGGAAGGAATTCGAACATGTGACCCCCATTAAGATTTTTGAATACTTCATCATCATGACACTTGTTGAATTTTGAAATTAAATCTAACATAATAATATATATTCCATTTTAGTGGTTTTCATGCAATTGTAAGGATTCAAACATATGCACTTCCTTTGATTTATAGGAATCCTGACCACTATGTCATTTGGTGAACATTGTCCATATATATAATAAAATTATATGTTTAGTTTTAATAAAATAATTATTATATTTAATTTTTAATATTTTTTTTACGACTAACGGTCAACGGTCCATGATCACTCGTGCTCACTCAAAATTCTGAATCCAGCATTGGTCCCATGTGCGTGAGATGTTGAGTTGGAGGGGCCACCCAGATGTGGCATGGTGGAGAGTGTGCCTAACTATAAGCAGTGTAGGTGATCGTCTGAGGCCCAGCTTTATTGAGGACCTCAAATTATGTAAGGTCAATTGACTAGTTGAAGAAAAACGAAAAGCTATATTTTTGAAATTCTTTAGAATAAAATTATCATATACAAATACAAGGAACTAATAAATATGAAAATACAATTTTTTTTTTAAAAAAAACAAATCATATGAATGACATAAAGCTTATCACATACATTTATTTATCACGTAAATATATGACAACCATTAGTTTATCTCTCTACATCACAACCATTGCATTCAATTTAGCTGATGGGTCTAATCTTCCTGCCATTGTCACACCTTTATAGGTTTCATTATTTCTCCCTTATCTTCAAAACGGATACTACAGAGGCCGTTATCTTCAATTATTCTTCTCATAATAATAATATTATTATTATTTTGCTTCTTAATAATATTATTACTATTCTTCATTTTAGATGTTTGTTGAAGGTACTTTGAATAAATTCGTTTTAACAGTTTAAGACTCAAATTTTTTTTTCAAGCATGCGTAGTGATACTTAATTACGAAAATTCTCCATTTGTCGAGTTTTGATGAAAAATAAATTTGACTTGCAATCAAATATGGACTTTTGAATCCTTTTACCAGTTCTTGTAGCCTATCAATGCAAAATTTTCATTGATATTTAAAGATAAACGCTGCAATATTTATTGGGAACATAAGAAAACAACAGATAATTTCATTGTTAGATGTGGAATTTTTTCGATTGGGTTGTGGTGCCATAGATAGTCGTGGAAACATAATTCTGTATTTTTGGAGCCATGTACAAGTTTAATATTAATAATAAAATGGAAAGACCGATTAAAGATTTAGTTGATGAAGAACTTGAAAATCAAAAGGTTCAAAGTGAAGATAATATGAATAGAGAGCATTAAAATTTAGCAGATTATGAGCAAGAAGATTTGGAGTAAATTTAAAAATGTGTACCTTTGCATTTAGACATTAGTGGTCCATAAACTTGGAAAATTATTGATCAAGATTTGATAGACTTGTTGTGAAATGAGGCCCCCCTTAGGAATGATGTTTTACTTTTACGAAAGATTCAGTGTAGCAAATTGTGAGAAAATGTTTGCCGAAGAGACTAAAAAGACGATTGAAGTGTTTGACTATATAAAAATGATGGACTGTTTTTCAAATATGTGAATTGTTTATAGAATATTATTGATTATACATGTTATAGCTGTGTTTGTCGATATGTGCTTCTCAGATTTGAGGTTGATAAAATACTATCTTCGATTAACAATGTCACGAGGAATGGTTGAGTGGGTTACCATGTTATCTATTAAAATAGAAGTTCTAAAACAAATTGATTGTAACATTGTAATTTTTGACTTTTTATCAAAAAAAATTATCGAAGAGGAATATATAGATGCCATATTTGGAGTTAGTATAAGGCCCCCCAAATATCATAATCGACCCTGTTTTTATGTATATACTGTAGTGACAATATATATCACGAGATGATATCAGTATGTGCAAATAGTTGGTTATTGTAATTTGTAAGTTGGCATAATTCCTTGATTGAACATTGTCTCCGTCTCTCAAAGACAAATCATGTACCCACCTATTCACATGGTGCCCTCTTTAATCATTACAACAAAACAATACACTCCATACATTACTCTGCTTCAACCTTGTGTCTTGTCTTTCCATCAAATATTTATCTATTTGCATGGTACTTATTAATTAATTAGGTGTTGTATATGGTAATTAATTTTATTTTTTCAATAAGCGTGACTAGAAAAAGTTTATCTTTGATTGGTCTTTACCAACATGCACGTTTTGCATTGTGAAGATTTGTTAGTCTTAAGTTCGTATGTTTCTTTGCTAACAATTTTATACTGAAGAAAAGGAGCTTAATGATTCAAGGCATCTAGCTTTGACTATTGTCATTATATTCTCATAACTTGTTACTTGGTATTGGTATTGTCAAATATTCTAAGATTGGATTAAAGCTTTCGGTCTTAATTTTGTGGGTTTCAAGTTTCTTCTTCGAATGTCAATTTTATTAAAAAAAGAGTAGCACAATCCTTTACATATTGTATTCTAGGCCCTCGTTGTTCCACGTTATAATGAAAGAAATAATAATTTTTTGAAAAATGTGTGATTAAAAAAGAAAGAACATTTTTTGGGTTTACGTGTAATATTATTTTAATAGAAAATGTGTGACTAATAAGAAGAGAGAGAAAAATAAATTATATTTTAATGGAAAATAACAGGGGCCAAACGGGGGCATAACCAGTGTAAAATTTTATCTCTAATATGATATCGCAAGATAATGATATCGTTTGATCACACCACACATAGAAATTCATTAAACTTGTTGGGCTCTAATACTATATTCATGAATATTTGGATTACATCTTAAAGTTCGACATTATTAAAAGTAGTCGTCAAAACTCTTATACCATAAATGTTGTTTAGCATTCATATATTTCACCGAGGTGAGACACTTAATATAATTTAATCTACTTCATATCAACATGTACTCGTCAAATAAACGAGTTAAGAAGTAAACTACAAGAAATTTCATTTTTAACGACAAAAAACGTAAGTAGAAAAAGTCATTTTTGGTGTACCTTGAACTTGAGAATGAATATTATTCCATTGTAGTGGCTATGAATGTTTGATCTACATCCTTTGTTTTTGTTATTCTTGTCTGTCTATGGTCAGTACATATGTATAGTATTGACTCTCAAACACATAAATCCCTTTACATAATAAATGTTATTTTTGTAAAGAGCAGTAGTGGCATATTGGATTCTTTGATAATTGCTCACGTGAGCTGCTCTTCGGGAAAGTACATTCACATGCCAATGTTACGATTACGAATAAAAAAGAAATTATTGTACTATACACAAAGTGAGAACGAATATTTTATGATAAAATTTTTAAAACGTTACTAATAATATTCATTCGACGTATTACGATGTTTCACACTTCATAATATCCACCTATAAAAATCGATATAGAGTTCGTTTACATTACATTACATGAATTAAATAATTACTAGATTTTTTAAAATCAATAAATAAGAATAATCATTTTTCCTGTTGTAATTGCACGTGAAATTCTAGCATACCATCCTACAAAATCTTTCCTTTATAAGAGCCCTAGCTAATTGTTGATAAGTATACCCGTGCGTGCAAAGAATCCTGGAACTTTGACAGCTATATATTTTTGTCTTTACCCTTTTCACTAACAAAGTTCAATGCTACATTCCCTATATTTAATGATGCATGTTAAGTATTTTAATATGATAAAAATCTCCGAGATTTGCACCATTGGTATATGTATAGAAAAACTGATAAAGTGGTTTAACTTGATATGAATCGAATCACTGTAATGAAAAATTTCACGTGTTGAACATAAGTTCAACTTACACGTAATAATTAGGGGACATGTTAAAGACAATATTACATACTTTGGTTAAAACCACAAGTTTTGTATAAATTAGCATATTTCAACTAGGCTTGGCACGTCGACTTGAATACTCAACTGAAAACCAATCGAACAGACACGTTCTCATGAAACTTTTTATAAAACATTGAGCCCAGTATGCTAGATATTGGCTCCATCAATATTGTAATTGTAATTATATAAAGAAATGGATTCGTTCATTATTATCTTCTTCCTAAATCTACACATATAAATACCAAAAATATTTCCATTGAATGTTACAAGATTATAAAATAAAAATAGACACATTAAATTAACAAAGTTAGTTCACAATATGCATAATGTTCAGGCATGAAAAAGTAATTGTTGATTGATCCGTTTGATATTCTACAAGTGTACGGTATCGCGAACAAATAATAAGTGATAAGTAGGATGTTGCTCCCATGAGAACTATGTACTTAATCTAGGATCAATTAATTTCAACTTTAACCAAATAGAAAATTTTATTGAAGAATTTACGCTAAATTAATTAATTAAACTAACTGTTTTATTGAGCAATTTATAAAGTTTTTGTAAATTTCGATATGATATTATTAAGACCTTGAATCCCCCTTATCAATCTATTTTAATGCAAATCAATAACATGAAAATATATATACATTCTTGTTGATCAATGTTCCTAAGTTAATTAAAAGCATAACTCAATGTCAATTAAATTTATCATCTTATGTGACCTTCATATAAATCTATGAAAGATGCGAATATGAAAGCATGTATTAAAAACACTACAACATCTATAAACGTTATGCAAAGTATAGCTGTATATCTCTATCTCATATCAGACTTTACAATAATTTTTATAAAATGATATATATCCTATTGTTTCTCCCGAAATCAAAAAAATTAACAATCACTCCAATTAGTGATCAAGTAATTGAAAAGTAATTAAATTCTATAACAATCATCTAAAAATAAGCTTATATTGGACATCAAATTATTGAAATTATATTAAAAACTTCATAATAAAGGTTCATGAGTATCTTAGTAATTGGAAATTAGCCTAACGTTACAAAACTACAAGAAATCATTATTAATTTGTAAAATATCACCCAAAGTTCAATTAATTGAAGAAGAAGATGGTGAATCTGGAAATCTTAAATCTCTCCAATGATTTCTTGATGAATTCAAAAACCAACTCTTCGTTACCCAAAAACCAAGTTTTGATTTCCAATTGATGAATATCTTGCTATTGCCTCTTGATTTGCCCAAAAGTGTGTTGATTTTTGTCTTCCTTCGATGTGATAAATTATGAATTTAGGAGTTGGGTTGAAATCGCACTAAAATTTGACTTGGAGAATAATTCTAGAAAAACCTGAAAATTGCAGTCGAAGGACCTAGAATTTGGTCGCACACGCACCGATAAAACATCCGTGTGCGCACCATAGAGCCAATTGGCTCTCGGGTTCAATTAGCGAGGGAGTCGCGCGCGTGCCGACTTAATAGTTCCAGCCATTTACCATTTTGGTCCCCAAACTCGTCTCTTGAATCTTTTACACCCTCTTCTATTGCACTTTCTTTCATTCATCTTCATTTTGTATCCAGTTGCACCTTTCTTTCGTTACCCAAAAAACCAAGTTTTGATCGTCAAAGAAATGATTTTTGCAATAGTCTTGTGACTAGCTCAAAAGATTGATGATTTTTGCCTCTCTTCTATGCGATAAATTGATGAAATATATGTAAGAGAGGTTCATGAGAAGTGTCCTTAATGATATGCCCACTTTCAATATTTATAGGGGTTGAAAATAGGTGAAAAATCGAGCAAAAATTGAATTCCAAATAAAGTTTGAATCAAATTAGGAAAACTGTCTGACGGTTGCATGCATGCCATAGAACCAAACAGCTCTTGATAATTGAAAAGTCAGATCTAGTGATGGCAATGGGGCGGGTTCGACCCCGCCCCGCCAATCCCCCACCCTGCCGCACCCCGCGCCCCGCCCATTCTAAGGCGGGGCGGAGACGGAGACGGGGGCGGGGCCCTGCCCCATTTCCTGCCCTATATATATATTATATATATTTAACCAAAAATTTTCAATTAAAATACAAATTCAAAATTTTATAATCCCAAGCAAACAATACTAAAATAACTACATCAATATTCGAAGCAAGCACTGAAAACAAATGATG
>CAIGRQ010104249.1:0-11358 GCA_903798375.1 Fraxinus sp. D2006-0159 | reverse complement strand
AAGTGATTGTTCAACAATGGAAGTAGAGCCTTGAGCCAATTCTATGGCTAGTTTATTCGTCTCAGTCCTATGGGCTCCTGCTAGCTTGCTTTTCCTATCTTCAAACCAACCGAATATAAGTCCTTGCGTAGACTCCTCAAAAACGGTCTTCTTAAACATGCTACCCATCTGCATTCCATAAACCCAAAAACAAATGAAGTCGAAGTCGAGTGACCAAGTTGAAATAAAAATAGAGTTTGGTGAGTAAAACGAAATTTCGTTGAAAGTTTAGTGACTAATTTGAATTGATTAGTTTACCTGTGTGACTAAGGCATACAAAGGCAATGTGCTATAACTGCAAAGGACTTGAACAATTACCCTGCAAAATACTTTAATTTAGTGACTAATTAATGGAAAAGAGTGAAAAAAAAAAATCAAATGACTTGATTCTTTGTGCCCAAATCGTTATATCATTAATACCAGGATTCAACTTAAATATCTCATAAAGTAGAGGTATTAAGCTCGAATCCTATGAAATGTGACAAGATTCCGTGAGAGATACGATGAGTAGATATTCTCTCAGAGCGGACGATCGAGTTAACGAATGAGGCACAAAGACATGGGTCGTTACAAAAATCAATCATTTTATTTGAAGTCCAATTGGTTACCCAACAACAAGTCTTGGGATGATGAAAACCAGTTCTTCAATAATGCATGATTTGAATCCATATGTGCACTGCATAGAGTAGAAAACCCAAGATTTAACATTTACTCAATTGGGAAGTTTATGTCAAGTTGATCATTCAACTTCAATTTGTTTAAATTTTTCCCCGACTCGAAGAAGCTGCGAATGTGTACTTACCACAATCCAAAAGAAGAACGCGACCTCAAACGAATTTTGAAACAAAATGAAGCGTATCAAGTAAAGAACAATTTCGGGGCGATGAAACCAAAACAATTCATCAGAAGGCTTAATCTCTGTGCCTTCAAGGTGATCACCTGAAGTTCTTCCTACTGCATCCTTAGCTAATTGAGTGATTATGTGCTCCAATTTAGCACCCACAATAAGTAGAAGCTGAAATTCATCCCAATAATTAATGCATTTATATGTATAAACTTCACATTGAGCAATAAGTCACTTCACTTCACTTACAAATAGAGGTAAAAATGATAGCCAAAAATATGTGTGCCATCCTGCAATTTTAACCCACCCACAATTCCGTGTCGAAAAGTTAGAAAATATTAATGCATTTAAAATAAAAGGGCATTGAATTTTAATAGTACCTGCAATGTTCAAGAGCAGAAAGACAACAACAAAGAGCCATAAGTACCAGCTGTTTTTAGAAAATTTATTGGCATGATTAGCATAAGCAGACCAAGTATAATCATCGATTATAATTGGATTAAATCTTGCGTTTCACCTTATACCGATGATTTTCTTAAAATCTTCTTCCACTGTCCGTAGCATGTACTTGTGAAAATCATAATCAGGATTACCAGGGCAGTGTTCCTGTAACAAAAAAATAAAAATAAAGAGACTATTGATAAGTGCATACTTATTAACTAATTATTGATTAAATTGAATGAAGATGTATTCGCAATTGTGTAATTATGACTTTTGTAGGTCAAAGCCCTCAAATTGAAATAGAACAAACAAAAAGGAAGAGAAAAGGACCAAAAATGCAAAACCATGAAGTTGGGGACCAACATGTACAAGTGCATACAGATTAAGGACACTGGGTTGCAATTTATGAAGGGCTCAATTGAAACGAAAGTCAAAATATGATGATCAAATTGTACAAAATCATAGTTGAGGGACCTATAATGCAAATATTGAAGGACTTGGCTGCAAATTATAAAAGGTTTTCTAGGTTTTTAAGAGAAAAGGGTGCAGCCACAGATATTCATTCTTCTTCCTTTATTTTTCTTCTC
This sequence comes from Fraxinus sp. D2006-0159, assembly GCA_903798375.1. Classification (NCBI taxonomy): domain Eukaryota; kingdom Viridiplantae; phylum Streptophyta; class Magnoliopsida; order Lamiales; family Oleaceae; genus Fraxinus; species Fraxinus sp. D2006-0159. The sequence continues at coordinate 9,447 of CAIGRQ010104249.1, read as the reverse complement.
TCTTAATTTCTTTGTATTTTCTTGTAATTTGTGGGAAAAAAAGCAAAAGGAGAATCAATCAAGAAGTTGGTGAGGTATTTGGAGAAATCAAGATCAAATCATTTTCATCTTCAAATCCCAACCAAAAGGATTTTATCTTTGATATTGTATTTTCTTCATTATTGACTTTTAATTGTGATGTATTGTATGAAATATTCTATTTTTTTTTACCATTTGTATAAATGTGTTAAGTTATTTGTGCTGGGATTTATGCTTGACCTAACTTTAATTGATTTTAAAATTTGTTTTTTGATGTTAAAATACTTATTTTCATGTGTATTTACTATTGATTTCCATGCTATTCATTTATTTGGCCAATAAATATTTGTGCTAAGTGAATTGTGCAATTATTGAGAATTTCTTGTACATTTTAAACCACATAGTAAATACCTTAAATTCTTTTTTTTTTTTAATTGACGTATGGATATAGTAGATTAAATCAATCAATTATATTTAATTTTACCCGAGAGGGATAATTAGCTAAAATTAAAAAAATCAGATCCAAACATTGTTAATAAGTAACATGTTAATTTGCTTGTGAATAATTAATTAACGACAGTTAAACGAAATCATGAATCTCAATCACTTTTTCTTTCTAAATTTTCAAGTTTTTATATTTTCTTATTTTGTAGTGTTTTGGTTATTTCTCGTTATTTTTACACGAAATTCTTAAGGAAAAATTTATTTGCACAAAATAGATTACACAATCTTTTACACAATCAAAATGTGGCGGCCCCTTATTGGGAATGCGCCTGTAATCTATTTTGTACACGTAGCATCACCCAAATCTTAATTTGTGTGTTTTATGTTGTTAGAATTAAATTGAATGAAGCTGTATAATTGAAAGTAAACATTCCTCGAGAGATTGACAATTCGGGTTCAAAAAATAAACTTTATTACATGAACACGATCCATGCACTTGCGGTACGTAATTTCAACGAACACACGCTACATATAGATAATTATAAAATAAAATATTATGGAGAATTAATTTTATATGATACCTGTATAAATCCAGATCTCAATGCAATGTAGTCCGACTTAGTCACTGAGCCGTAAAACTGTTTGAAAAATGCTGCCTGCATCAAGAATCCAAATTTGAATTAATTTCTGAATATTTATTATTTAAAATACAAAATTTAAACAAGATTTTTAGGGAACTTACCATCCAACTCACAACATGAAATTTTCTCCAATATTTGCCTGCACGTTCCTTGAATTCTTTGATATGATGACCAAGACGAGGACGTCCTGAAAATGGAATATATAAAAATTTAGAACTTGTTTGGTAACAATTAAAATCCAATTAAAATTGAAAATATGACGGTTATTGAGTCTCACCCGTTCAATAAAAGTCAACAATAACAGCCAATTTATCAATTTTAATCTCTAGCAAACATGCTCTTAGTTGAAAAATTAGAAATAAATAATGAAATAAAATTAATTACCATGGTGTGGTCTTGATGATATTTCCTTTCTAATTGAATGCTCCCAGTGTCTCCACTCATTCACCTGTATGCATAGTTGATTACTAGTTATTATATGCATTATAACGGTTTACATGCGAGGGTATAATTTATAATGCATAAAGCGTATTTTCAATCATACAAGCTTTCAATGAATTAATTATGCACGTAGACGTAACAAAATTTCTTACTTTCTAGCTACACATTCTCCAAATACACACCTTCTATAAAAACATATTCTAAAAAAATGGAATCAAACCAGAGCTAAAATGGTGGTCGAGGACAGATGGACACTTATTTTGTACTCTCTCCGTCCCAATTATATAGGCTGAGTTTCCTTTTCATTTGTCTCAAATATATAGACATGTTTCATAACGTAAAATATTTTGTTGTGTTTCTTTACCAATATACCCTTAAATTTTCCCCACTTAATATGCCAACTTCTTGAAAACATGTAACGACTCTCATTTCTTCTTCTTCTTCAAATTCTTTATTAATCCAACAATAATTTAGTTTTACATACTGAAAATTAAATAAGGGTAAATTAGGAAAGCTTTTGACAAAAATTAATTTTCCAATGACATTAAAGAAGCTTTCTTAATCCGTGTAAAAAACGAAACAAGCCTATAAAAAAGGTTGAACTCCAACCTTGAGGGCCCCCACCGACCCTGCCCTGGACCATCGTGGAGGAGGTAAATCGCAGGATGTGCCTCCCTAAAGTCAGGGTGGAGAGCTTATGGATAGGCATGGGCTATTAACTCTATGGTAACTCCCGCTTGCAATAAAGCCAATTCCACCTTTACGGGGAATCGAACTCTGCGCTGAGCTCTAACCGTCCTCCCCTTTGCCACTAGGAGATTTGCCCTGGGGGCGAAACAAGCCTATATAATTGTGACGAGGAGAGTAACTATTAGCTAGCTTACAATTAAGTAAATGGTCTATATCAACCATAAAAGTGCTTACTTCTAGATATAGACCCTAGAGATGACAGATCGAAATTTTATTTATTAAAAATTAGATTTTATAGAGATTTCACACGCTTTCCTATACTATCCTCGATATTCTTAGAACAAACGAGTGTGATGGAGTGATTACATCTCTCTGCATTATCTTAATTTTACTACTCGAGAGTTCAAGATTAAAGTTGCCACTAAGGAAACCCCTCAAGTTAGTTCTACATTAAGAACAACATTCGTATGCCAGAAAATAAATTAAACGAATCGAAGTGCAAGTTTGAGCCATACCTTGGCCCCTCCAAGAAACATTGTGGTCGCACAGAATATCACATAAACAACAGCCAAAACAAATATGAATATGTGCAGCTGATGTAAGGCTTCCAAAGATAAAAATTGGATCTTTCCCTGTCACAAGTAAAATGAGTATTAGATCATATACTTATATCTATACGCACACGTGCGTGTGCACACACATCTCGATACTGAAATATAAAGTGTATATTCATGTATACCGTTGCGCAGCGATGCTCGCTAGCAGCTTCAGCCAAAAGCCTCCTTCCGTTGTTTACGAGCAGATGGGAACCGGTCGAGGAGCCGGTTTTCGACAGCTTGCATGGGAGCATAACATTTGCAAGATGAGCAGGGATGCAAAAATCACTTATCAGACCTTGAAACACAGTTAGTAGCAGTGAAATAAATCCCAAAAGCATCAATTCTGCAAAAGAATAAAAAAGTTCAAAGAAGAGATATTAATCAACCGTGCGCAAGAATGACATGCAATCATGCACAAATCAAGAAATTAACCATTAGAAATTATTTTGCAACTTTTAGTCAACCTATTCCTTCCAAAAATTCAAACATTAAGAAGAGAGAGAGAGAGAGAGCAAACCTTCTTTTAGCTTTTGTAAAGCCTCATTTAGTGCCTTTTGTCCCTTGCGCAAAAAACACTGAAAATGACGGGATAACAGAAATCAAGTTAAATCATTTCATCTAAAAACTTAAAACAATTAGGAATGATACGCATATATATATATTTTACCTTGCCAAGATGATGAAGACCTCGCTCAGCGGAAAGCGAAATGAAAACAATGATCAAGCAGACAAGAGCAACTATCCATGTCGGAGTATACTCGAACGAACGGCCACCACCCTCCGCCATTTTCCGGATAAAGATTTCGATGGGAATAATAATATGATGCAGCCCCAAATTTGGAAGACAGGCAGACTTATATAACTATAGAATGTTGAAGGGGACTGTTTAACATGACTGGCATAGCTTGAAGAAGCCAAAGCAAAGAATATTTTGGAGGGAAGGAAATGTATTTGGCCAAGCAACGAACAAAGCTGGCATACAAAACTCTTGTTAGTGTTAAGAACAATTGCTGGAAAAGTAACACTGCCTTGCCCTGCCCTTTCGTTTCACTACTTTTTCCTTGCAATAGTGACTCACTAGTTGTTCTTCTTTAATCAATTGTCGTCAAACCTACTTTTAATTCACACATTTCGTGAAATGTAACTGAGCAATTTATGAACATCTTAGATTACAATACTCCAAAAAGAATTAAGCCCCTGTTTGGTGCAAGTTTTGTAGCCAAGAATGCATTTTATTTTTATGTGATGAGGAATATGTGATTAAAAAAAAAGGAAAAATTATTGATGAAAAATATTATTTTACTGAAGAATGTATAGTTGAAAATGAGTAGAAGAATGATAATGAAAAAAAATAATGTAGCTCAAACAGGGGCCCGAATTTCATACACTGTATTATTACCTTGAGTAAAAACACGGTTTTTACTTTATATCTACAAGAATTAACCAACGGATAAGTAAAATGACTACAAAGAAACGGAGAAAAATGTTTGTCTATATGCAAAATTGTAGGGTCCTACAACTATTGTAACAGAAAAAAGAAGGCAAATTCGCCTTCCTATACCAAGTCAAAAATACGTTTAAAGGTCAGACGAGATTTCTAATTCTCTAGCACCGGTTTGTCACCTTCTCCCACCTTCATTGGCTGCAGGCCCTTTTGCCGAGTTATTAGACATGTCTAAGTCAATGAGGGAAAGGTCACAAGGCACAGAGAGAGTACTCGATGCGTCCATGAGTAATGATGTGTTTATGGCCACTTATTTCACAAGATTTTGCCCCATGCCTGGATTCTGAGGTGCATATTTGGCTGGAGATGATAAACTGGACAACTGTACATCTTCTGATTTGTTACCAAACATATGTTTATTCCGTCTAACTGCATCCATTTCTGGGCCAGTTGGAACAAAGGTTCGAGCCCTGTATTTCCTGGTTCCCTCGTCACCGTCATTATGGTTATAGAGAACATAATCGTGATATGTTGGTTCAAACTGCAACATAAAAGAGAATATCAGAAAAACAGCCATCATCATCATCATCATCATCATCATTTTAAACATGTTTTTGGCTTCTGACTCGGTGGCAGTTGAGAATAAAAATATATGCTTGAATAGAAATTTCCACCTGGTGGACAGTATCATGGTAAAAGTCATTTAATTTCAGAGCATGTGCTAGGCTTGCTGTAAAGCCACGAGAAGCACCGATATTTGCACCAACGTACTCCTTGTATGAGAATGCATAAAGATGACCAACCGCTGCAATGAGCATCTCGACACAAATTATAAAACTTTGAAAGTTTGCAGCTTCCACCGTATCTTTTATTAGCTCAGACTTTGCCGCAAGAAAAACCAAAACCCCCTGTAAATAAGGGAGTTCTGGAAACAAGCAACAATTCTCAGAAAGTAAATTAATTTAGTCATCAAGCTGGAGGCAGATACTGTCGGTGCAATTTAAATCGTAAACTGCAGTTCTTTGCTTGTATTGGTTTCGCGACAATAATCCAGAAAAGAAATAACAATTAAAAAGTCTCAGAGGATGAACAGCGGAAAACTACCTAGCAAAATGTAAAATCTCAGTCAAGACCCACAACGTGATGACAAGCAACAATATTAGCAACAGTTTAACCATGTTATTCGATAAAGGGAGAAGTTGCCAACCATGTAATTCCTATGGCTCTACAAAAGATGACAACGATGGGAATTTTTCATGTAGCTAGAGCTATATGGCCAGAAAAAAAACATGGTGACAGTGCTTGAAAATTACAGTACCATGTGGGGCCACAGAAATTTGTTTTATCAAAACCAAAGGGTCTGGAGAAACATAGTGACGCGGATAAGTGTAAAAAGTAGCAAAAGAGAAATGGCAGATTGCAAGAAGATTTCAATTTGAAATCTTCTTGCAATCTGCCATGAAAACTCCAATGGGCAACACAAAATAGGCATGCTTCAAATTTAATCTTACTCCTATATATCAATATTGACCAGTATCCTACCTGCCAATAAGTAAGAAATACAACTGATTTGATGATTATGAACTTTGGAACTGGATTGAATGGCTGAAGCACATCTCTACAGGCCACATAAAACAAGGCCAAGGCATGAAGTGCCACTGAGTATGAGATTGTATAAATAATGGTGAGATAGAGGTAGGATTGCATTGGACTGAAATTTCCGTCTTCATATTTCCCTTTTGCATAAAGTATAATCGTAACCACTGCTAGCATAGGTTTGAGGATCACAAATTGCAAGCATCCTTGCTTACACCTTCGTATAAAGCGACTGCATAACTTCAACAACTGTATGAGAAATGTTGTTCACCAAAACTAACAAAGGAAATGCACTCTTTAGATATGCAAGGGTCATACACTGAACATAAAAATATATTACCAAACCACCAAAACAGTTTCAAACATCGGAACCCAACCCATTACAAAGCATAAAACAATCAATTAATAGAGTTGTTGACCTGCTAGAGAATTTCAGATGCTGGATATCAAGTTGTGGGACACACCATGCCATAAAATTTACTGAACCACCCCTTGATAAAAGAACCATAGCCACAAACAAGCGGTACAGACACAATGTGCCCGACATTTAAAGGGCTCAAGGCTTTGGATATAACTGATTATGTTTCCAGCAAATAAGCGAGGTGTGCTGTTGAACTGTTCTAGACTGTGCTAACATAAAATCTTTGGGATATATCGAAGCTCTAAAATTCTGGAGTTTTAATAAAGATCAAGGATCGTCTGAGTAACAATATCCCCAACTTAAGTTGTAGAAACACTATTCATCTTACTCTTTCATGGACTCTTCTCAGTTCATGTAGTTACCCATGTTGGACACTTGAGTGTTGGACAAGAGAACAGGATGCATGTTCCATACTTTTGCATTGTACACATATGTAGAAGACATGACTGGTAAAACAACTTCATTGCATAACCATGGTGAATTATTTGAGTGCCTAGCTGAACACCTTAAACACAATTTTAACCCATAAAATAAAAGAAAAGGCAAAAAAATTAATATATGAATAAGTTATTATGTCCACATATTCCGAAATTTCCAGAGCTTTAATGAATCCAATTTCTACAATATATATCTGCTCTGAGCACTCATACCCCAATCAACAAGACGTACTGCAAGACTATATCACATTCGTAATACCTAGTTTACTTGATTTTTCAACTAAACCTAATGGAGAGGGAAAAATTGTTGCACTGAATTGCATCGACAAGTGATTTCATGTGTAGGAAACTCACCCATCCAATGGAACTGTAAGCAGCATGTCATTGACCAACAATTTGGCTTTAGAACTTTGCCGCTCAGATGTAACACCACAGCACCTGGTCCACCCACCCAGGCTAAGCACAATGACAGAAAGTTAAATGACCCAAGCTCCATATCTGCCAAAAGCAAGGAAATAAATTATAACCATCGATTCATTAGGTAAAAGCACAAAAACAGCAAGCAATTAAGGGTGAAGTGAATACAAGCAATCAACTATAGCAGACTTGAAAAGGAAAAATCAAAATACGATCTAGTACATGCTATCTAAAAAGATAGACTATTGAAAGCTAGTTCTATGCGGTATATTATTATACTTCACCAGAGTACTTCCACAAAATATTAATTTTGGATGTAAAATGATCACAATGTATGAATTATCCCATACCATACTCCAGTAAATGTTTAGGAACAAATGGAGGCAAACCGTTGACGACTGTCACAACTGTTCTTTAATCTTTATTTAAACTCTTAAAGAGTAAATAATATTACGCAGTAAACAAAATATAGCTCATATACTATGTACAATTATAACAAAGGCTTTAGCACATTTAAAATCTTTTCAGGAAAAAGAAAGCATGTGGCATCAACTTACTCACAAGCAGGTCATATTAATACATAAATAAAAACAATTCTGAAAAGTTTATTCTTAGTCAAAGATATGACCTGGACATCAATGTGAGTGGTCACCCTACTTGGCAATCTATAGTACTGCATAGGAATGTTGGAATCTATGCAGATATGCACAGCGCAGCTTACATCATTTTCATGTAATTATCAGAAAATGAAGGATCGTAACTTTTTTAATATGTGTGTATTAAAAAACTCTAAAACATTAGTCCATGTTTCAAAACATTGGCTCTTCCAAATAATTCTACCTGCAATCTCTAAACAAGCAGTGTGAGAACTGGGAACCTTTCTGATAAGCCCCCTATACGTTTTACATATTCTAGAAGGCCCAAGAAGGGAGGGAAAACAGATACCGTTGGGGAACATGTGCTGGAGGAAATTCTGTTAGAAAGTTAGCTACAAATAAAGGAACAAGTGAGGGAAGACGTAGGCAATTATTGAGTGAGGAAAGAGAAGTCTAGCTATTACTATCTTATCTGTAATTCTCTGCAAATTCAATCAAAGCTATTATAAATTCTGTTCTTTTTTTCAGTTTTGAGTCCTATCACTTTCATGCATATTAGAGATATCAATTGATTTTCGCAAGTTAAAAAAGAAAAAGGCAGCAAGAGAGGAGGATAAGGCCATCCAAGAGGAGTCCTGGGGCATGCAAGAACAGCGAAAAAAAAATAGGAAAAATGACATTATCAATGATGATATATAGTCACACATAGGAAAAGGGACAACACTAATACTTTTCCAGCATGTTCAAAGAAAACTTGGTATTTTGAGCAATACTTACACTTCTCTGATAGAATTGAAGTAGATTGCACTCTTATTTATGATGAGGGCCAAGAATGACATTAATGCATAAACCTGTTGAGAAACCAATATCATAAAGGTCACAACACATTTATAAACAGATTATTGAAAGGGGTTTGAACGTTTTGCAGTACTTTTAACATGTCTTATCATCACTCCCTGTTCAACAAATATGTGACGTCAATATACTCTTGATCAAAATGACCATCTTGTAAATTAAAAACATAATTGGTTTAAGGAACATGACACTTTGAAATTAGTAAATGCATACTAAGTCTCATGCGTAATTTTCTGAAATATTAAGATAATTTTATTATAAAAATGGTCTACTCAACTATTTTAGCAAAAAAGACAACCAGAATCAAATAACTTGGGAATGGACAGTTACCTATCTGGTAATATGCTTGTAAAGGAAGTGAAGGATAAATCATGGAAGGGTAGAAAAAATCCATTTAAAAGAGGTAAAAACATTCCCAGTACTTCATTGAAAGAGAGAGAAGTAAAATATAGAGAGGAAGCAGAAGTAGAAGCAGCTTATTACACCAGTATGGGAGAGGGCAGGAAAAATAGAAAAGAAAAGGCTCATTGCTTGAAGGACATCCTGTTATTACCAGTAAAATACAAAATACAGACTCTAACGTAACATTAATAAAATGGAGAAGTGACAAATCATTGCAAGGTATGGGACTTGGATTCCACGTCAAAACTACGAGCTTTTAGTGTGAAATTTATATACGTGGGTTCTCCAACTTCAACAGCTAGCTTTTAATGTATAACTCTCAGGGCCGTACCTGTGTTTCGCGGGGCCTGAGGCGAACTTCAAAATTTGGGCCCCCCAAGTCATAACAGACAATCCTCTTTTTTTTTTAAAAGAGTTTCACGACTTCTGCTTTTCCAGCTAATGCT
>CAIGRQ010104241.1:0-15490 GCA_903798375.1 Fraxinus sp. D2006-0159 | reverse complement strand
TTTTGAATACAATTGATTAATCCATAGTTAGAATCATTACTCTCAAAATCCTAAGCTTGCTCGACCTGCTGCTCACCGGGTTTTTTAAAATAAATCCTTTCTTTCTGTCACCCACACCGCACGATCACATATTTCATCCTTTCTTCTGTCACAAACAAATCACCCATGACATTCTCTAAGTCTGAAAAGCAGAATCATTTGCAAATGAAGGCTTAAAACTGTAAAATACTCCGCACGAGAGAGTATACCATTGTCACAAATTTTTGAAAATGAACGTGGGATATATGGTTCAAATAAAACAAAGTAAAAACATCAATGCATTTGGAAGCTTGTTCGTAGATTTTTTTTTTCCTTGCAGATTGATATACCAGTGTACGGTTCTGCTTCATTGAGCGAATGCTATCTTCCCAACTTCTTATTTTGGTCTAAAAATAATTTAATTCCTCCAAGCACCAAAATTTGCAGCAAAAATGGCTTCCACTTCTACTCTATCACAATCTCTACACCACCGCATTACTGCAAACACAAACTTTCCAACATTTCCAACAAACAAATCATTTCATATTACTTACTCATTTTCTTTAAACAAATCTTCACTACGTGTACAGTCCTCAAGCACTGCAAAATATATTGATCACTCTGCTCATATGAATCAAGATTTTGCCTTGTCGTTTATGTAAACGCAAGTAAAAACAATCTTTGGTACTTGCATTATTTTACATTTAACTAAAACCTAGTCAAAATCATGATTAAATTCAAACAAATCTTCAATATTAAAGATTCCACAAAGGAAAAACCACACTTTTTTATTCGTAAATGTTCGTGTCATGGTTCTCTTGTCCCACATCGGGAATTCCACGTGAAAATGTGGGGTTTATAACCCCTTGGGCACCCTCCCCTTAATAGCTAGTTTTTTAGGGTGAGTTCTACCTAAGGGATTGTGACATTGGTATCAGTGCAGGCACCACGTTCCCCGATTGCAAGCGAGCGGCGGGAATGGTGACGCCGACATAGCAGTGTTCATCCGGGACTAGTCATGGGCTAGTGTAAAAAGCTAGAGGGGCTAGTGCAAAGCCAGTTCGGCGTGGGTGCCGGGATTGGAAGCGTGGTGGTTTGTCATGGTTCTCTTGTCCCACATNATAGAGTCAATTAACAGTACAAGGAAATAGATATTTTCGTGGCAGTAATTTCAAAATATAATTATATGAGCGAGATTTTTTAGTAGTAGTAATAAACCTGATTAGATTTTTGGATCTTGCGAACTTCGAAACGCTTGGAGAGATTAGCAGTAAATCTGAACCTTCGTTTATGATTATTCACCAGCCACACGCCTTCATCCACCTTTGCAACGTCTCCTCCGACTTCGCCTTCACCTCCATAAACTCCTATATATAACTCTCCATCAATCCACAAACATTAAATCTCAGCTTATTTTACCTCCAGATGGCAAAAATATATCCTTCTAATCCACCAAATCTACTGCTTCGAAATTTCAGCAACTTTATTAGTTTAGTTTACCTAATCCACTATATATTTCAGCAACGAGGAGAGGAGAGGAGAGGAGTGATCAGTACCGCCGTGCTAGTGCTTGATTACGATGAGGAGAGGAGAGAGACGAACGACATCATCACGACGGTGAACGAAGAATGAGAGAGAGAGTGGGCCAAAGAGGGGAGAGCGAGAAAGGATACAGATAGAAGAAGAAAGAGGGCTTTTGGGTTTGGGAATGAATGGGGGTGGGGGTGGGGTTGTTACGTAGATTTAAATTTTATTAACTATAATTAATAATCCTATTTATCACCTGATTTTTGAATTGTAAACTTTATTCCCTTATTTTTGAATAGTAATCTTAAAAAGAAGGGTTTTATGAAGGGTTTTAAGTAATTTTCTCTCGGGAAAAAATCATAAATACCTTACAAATATAAAAATATTCTTTTTATACTACTTAATTAAAACATAAACTGAAATTACTACATCACCTAATTAAAAACACCAAAAGTATTGCAACCAAAACTTTCCCTATTTTAATCAGTAACTGAAACGTTGAAGGACAATCATAATGGATGGAATTAATTGAAAATGCTAAATATATGTGAATTCAAATTCAAATCAAGATTGAATGATACGATAACAACAATGGTGTTATGGGTAATCATTCTTAGAGACTCGGTTAAATCGGCTTTGAGGAGAATTTCATGGTAAGGAATTCATTTTTGTTAAGATTTTCATAGTGGGTAATATCCATATTCCGGTAAAATTGTTGATCTTATTAATTATTGAATTCTTGTATATGATTTCATATTCAAGAGTTATATGTAATTCTGTTGTATAACCTGCTTAGTTAGATTTCAGATCACAATGTGTAAATGTAACCTTACAACTATGTTTGTCGAAAACACACGTGGCTGTTGATTCGGAAATCGTCTTAATTCTTATTAGTACAAATGGAATTATCCTGTATTGTAGTAATTATCCTGATCTTATGTGCTTTTGACTTCTCGTTGAGGATTTCATATTCAAGATTTATATGTAATTTGTCATGAAACCTGATTCGCTAGATTGCAGAACATGATTTGATAATGTAATCTTACATTTTTATTTTTTCCTTTTTATTCATCAGATTTGGACTCTGTCAATGTATTCAAAACATGTAATGGGATGACATTTGGACTTCTATTACCTAGCAGATGCAATTATGCGGATGTTGTTGAGATGAGATCCGTCAAGATGAAAGTCGATAAAAGGTCTCCTTGCTTGAAAATTGATTACGACGTAGGTGGTAACATGACCCCATTGAGGATAACAAATTTCAACACACTTTTCTACATGGAGCTGAAAAAGAAGGATCCGCAACGGGGCAAGAAGAGACAGGGCAACAAGACTTAAACAAAAGTCGCTCGCTTGTTATGCTATCTCGATCTCTCCCCTTTGTATTTTTCTTTATTACAACTTCCTTAAATTTTTTTTGATGACTTTTTGACCTGTAGCCAAGTTCTATCGGGTGTGAGAGAAGGATTTTGGGTATACACAAGCTCTTGTTGGCAGGATTAAGGTTTATAACTTTTCGGAATTATAATTGTCTATCATGGGGATGTACTGCCCATCTTTCATTTCTATGAATTATGATGTGGGATTTTAAGGATGCAGTAAACAATGCCATCTGCTTTTGAATTACCAGTTTATATGCAAATCTTCTCGTTTTGGAATAGCACACAAGTGAGAAGCATGTTTTCTTAAACTCCCTTAGGCAGTTGTGACAACTCTTTAAAATAATTCCTAGCACACCCAATACTTCTTAAAAGGCTGTTTGCCTTTATGGTCCCGTTTTATTTACATATTAGGTGACAACATGCTATGTGTTATGTACCTTGTTTCTTATATTAAGTTTAACATTCTAAACATAATACATTTGTCCATTTCTCCAAGATTTACCAAGATTGGCCGTGTTGTAATTTAGCAACGGATCCAGCTTCAATAAGCTTTGTTACTATTGTACACCACAAATCTATATGCAAAAGTAGCAATACCATGTTAAAAGTATTAAGGAGTTCCATCTTTAGTTTTCAGAAATTAGCTGTTGATGACAAAAAAGATTTTGCTATCCTTTTTTACACAACCATTATGTTATATCCACATGAGTAACAAATTCAGGGGACTATCAGAATTTAACTTGAGTGGTGCCCAAACACAATGTAGTTCCTGCCTTCAACTAGGAATTTGTCAATAGCTCGTTCGATTTTGGCATTCAAGTTTCTCAATCAGTGTTCTCTTCTCCTCTTGATGTAAAGCGTTAAAAATGAATATTGATTTATCTCCTATATCACCCTGTAAAACAACAAAACTATATCATACTCATGTTTTCTGAATACATCAAGTAGATCGTTTTGATAAGTAAAGCTAAATTCAATTCTATGAAGACAAGGCTTTTCATTTCTTGGCAAACAGCTTCTTCAGAAGCATCTCCAAAGGTGTTGTTTTGAGCAGAAAAAGCCTGGCAGCACGTTCTTGCAAACTGCAAAGTACCACCACATTTCAATCCACGTGCTTGAAGCTCCAACTTTAACCTCTCCAAGCCAAGAACCTGTAATTGATTTTAGTTACATAATATGAATGGCCAGTCACATACCCTCAACTATGAAGAATGCGTCTTTAAAACGAAATGAAATAATTAAAAAGGTAGAACTGGAAAATAGAAAAATTACAATTTACAACATACCTCCAACTCTGCTGCTGAATTATATCCATCAAAGTTCAGGAGCTCGTCCGAATCTGTAAGAAAAGTAAAGAACATTACAGAACCAGGGACGAAAGGAGGGCTATAATAGCCATGAAAATTCCTCATTCTTCCAGGCATACAAGGATCCCGAGGCAGATAGAGATCTTAACCAGCATTGCACCAGAACCTTTAGGAGCTTCCATTTTCATATTCTCCCCAACCTTAAATTCCATGTCTGTTTCTCTTGGATTTCCCTCTATGCCGAGAATCAAGTTTGCATAGATGATTCTTGGGATAGAAATGATGATTCAACGCATATAGATATATGATTTGTAGAGAAGATTATGGGGTTTTGATTCTTGAATATTTTTTAACAAAATCTGTAATGGTATGACAATAGAAACGAGATTAATGGAGGAAATTTGTGGATGGTTTTTGAGCCGTGTTAGAAGGATTTATGCCCGCCTTTGATTGTAATTGTATTAATTGAGGGTCTTTGTCCCCATGTGATTGTATTAATTGAGGGACTAAGTATATTTTTTAGTTTTTGATTATACTCCATAAATTGTAGTATATTTGATTAAAAAATTGTGCTAATGTAAAAAGAGAATTTTTATGTATTTTAAGGTATGTGGTGAAATTTCCACTTTTCTCTTTCTTCCATATATGATCTTCCAGCCCAAGGGTGAAGCCCAAATCTATTACCAATACCCACTACCCAAATGTAAACGGCCCAAACCACTACCCAGCCCAATTCAAAAATTTAAAAACAAAACAACCCTCATCCATCCTCATCCACCCTCGTCCCTCGACCTCCGCCTCCGGCCTCTGCCTCCTCCAGCTCGGTGATGACGTGGCGATTGGTTACCAATAGTCCAATACCCACTGCCACTACCCTAATATGCTAACTTCTAGCTCGGTGCCGACGATTAATTCTGCTTCGTCATCCTTCGACAATCGGCAGCAGTTCCTGTTCGAGCCCTAGTTCCTGTTCGACTTCGAAAATCGGCAGCACTGAAACATGGCAATAGTAACCTACTGTAAGTCTGTTGTCTTTAACTAGATGATTTCTTTCTCTCTGCTCTATATTTTGCGTATACATAAACCGGTTGATTTCTTTCTCTTTGCTCGGTAAAGTAGTAGGACTGTAAGAATTACTAATTAGGATTGTTATTGGCTGTGTTAACTGTGTTGTGTAGCCCGTGTTCTGTGTTTCACTCGAGTGCTGGGAGTCCAATTGTGTAGATCTGTCATCTGTGTTTTTGAGATTATTGCTAATTTGCTTGGTGAACTAGTAGGACTGTAGGAATTACTGGTTAGGATTGATCTTGGCTATGTTACCTGTGTAGCCTGTGTTCTGTGTTCGTTCAAGTGCTGGGAGTCCAATTGTGTAGATTGAAGTTTTCAGTCTGTGTCTCTGTTATCTGTGTTTTTGACATTATTGCTATTTGCTTAACTGGTTGATCCAGATACCAGTGCTCTAAACTTCTGATTTCTTTAATTAGGTTTTTGTTAGTTTTATCATCAATTTCTGTGAGTTGTTATAGAATTGCACCTATGAATCACATTAAGTCATAATCGGAACAAGATAAATTGTGCCCACCTGAGTTACTTTCGTGGCTCCTCCCCTCATAGAAATGCATTACAAAAGTTATCTATACCTAATTGTATCTTCCTACATTGCATTCTGATTTTAAATAAAAAGAGTAATAACAATCATTGTGAATTAAATACACGAATCTAGGACGTGTAATATGCTATTAACGATATTAAATTTGTCTCCCACATTTCCCACTCCCACTCTCTAATTAGATATATGTGGGACATACCAACTCGTCCTCGATAAGCTTATAAATGTTTGAAACATTACATATGTGATGTTAAGACATTCAACTAGTTTTGGCCCTGGCAACATAATATTTATCAAAATATGATTCTAGAATATGGAATGTTAAGGAGTTAGGTTACACCAATCATACGAGTCCTCCTCCTCAAGAATCAAGATACAAATATCAAGCTCATCGCACCGGGCTTGCGGTTTACCTCTCCAGTGTGGTTTACGGGCTACTGCACATGGAGCGAGATTTACTTAATGTGCACTCACAGTGGTCGAGCCTCCGCCCCTTCAGGGTGGTCGGTGTTCCGTTAGCGAGTAGCGGCTGCGGGTTCCTATGTCAAAAAAAAAGAAAAAGAAAAAAGATACAAATAAATCACTAAAACGTCATGTGGTCAAGATAATGTGCACTATAAGCTAAGTTTAAAGCTCCACCATAAGAATACATTTCTTTTGACACACAGTTCTCTTGACAAGAAAATGTATATGTGCATGTAGTAAACAAAAAAATATTGATACCTCTGTTGTTTGAGTTTCATTTTTTGTTATTATAATTGTACATTTAAAAAAATATAGTTGATAATGAATAGTAGTTGTTGAATCTACAAAATGTGTAGTTCAAATTAATATTTAACTTTGAAAAATAGAATTTAAGGAGAAGAAATTAAATTTCAAATACTTAAAAAAGTGATAAAAATTAAAAAGAGAGACAAAATGCCATTTAAAACATTGGAAACGAATCAATTCAATAAATTGATAGAAAAAAAAAGTGACACAACCATCTTGTCTCCTCTTTCTTCGTTCACCACCAAACAATTTTAAGTTAGTTCACCGACAAAACACCAATTAAAACGTCAAATACCTTTAAATCAATTCCCTACTACTGTCATATAGGAACCCAACCAAACTATTGATATTCACTTAATGAAGATCCCAACAAGAGAATAAGTTGAGTTTTTTTCAATCTCCGTTGCTGGCATCGCCTACACCAATAGTTGCAGCAGTTGTTGCCAGACGTTTCCACCACCATCTCCGATCGCCGGTCTCTTCGACTTCCTCACCAATGTTTTTGCTGCCCAAACATCTACTTGTGGGCTGATATTGTTTAGCACAAAACTACAGCTCAGGCGCTCTATACCATCTAGCAAAGGCCTAAATAATGAACAGACAACTATACTTGAGTTGTGCAATAAATAAAAAATTAAATGTTTAATATTAAACTTAAAACAATAATTCCTAAATAGGGATTTGTGAAAATGGAAAATTAAATATGAAAAAAATATTTAAATTATTTTTTTTATAATATACCTGATTTGTGGATTAAAAAAACTATCATCTTATTTTTAATAAGAAAAAATTAAAAGCATAGTTCTCTCTAATTTTCGCTTTGGAAGAAAAAAGAAATCACAACTACCCTTGAATAGATTACGTTCACGAAAAATATCAAAACTTGAGCAAGTTTTATAAATCAAGTCATATTTCACTAATTTAAAAAAAAAAAATTTGATATTAATTGATTTATATGTAAGATCACGAATCTCAACAAGACGTTTACGCACCTTTTACCAATTTCAGTACATTTCTTCCGTCACCACATTGCATGTGTTATCTCTGTCAATCTTCGAAAGATTCTATGCTAGTCCCAGACCACAAGGCAGTGGACCAGGACATGAGATGTGTGACAGTGTGAGTATGTGTTGCTGCCACCCTTTTCCTTATCATCACCGCCACCTTTCCCCTTATCACCACCGCTGACGCCTTCCTTTCTGGAGGAAGAATTTCAACCTATTTCTACAAATGTTTCTTCAGAGACTCAGCTAGAGCTTTCATGTCCATTGCTGCAGTCACTGTCACCAAATCCTTCTGTCCGTCTATTTTCTTATCTTCATACCCTTGTAACGCTGTCAATGTCTCCGTTGGGCTCTTCAATTTCAGTAAAATATACATAGCAAGGTAGCTACTCACCATTTGTTTTGGTTACAAATTTGTGGATTTTCTGTATGCTTCCCTAGCAGTGTAACCCCACTTTCGAAATAATTAATGCATAGAAATATAGAAATTAACATTACCTCCTTGTTCTTGCATTTTTTGTCATCACTTTTTATCTTTGTATTTTTGTCTTCTTTTCCACTTTCTTTGCCCTTTGCGTTCTTTTTTGGCTGCCCTGGTGAAATCAGTTCCACTTTTTTGTTGGTTTTCTCCTCCACTTTCTCCCGGAGATTCTTCGGATGAAATTTTCCGATAACTGTAATCTTCTGAGATTCATCGATTGTCAAAGCCTAAGCCTTCACACATTTTTCACATTATTCACGTGAAAAAATAAAGTAACAATCGTAAGTGAAAATTAGTGAGACAAAAATGAACAGTAAATCTCACACTCTCTCTTTTAAGAGAATGAGGGATAAATGCTCGCCTTTTGTAAAAGAAAAATAGCGGCTATCCTAGCTATTTTGATTCGAAGTATATATGTTTAGAGGCCATTTGAGTCTTTCTTTTACTTTATTCGAAGATGGATAAGTTTGAAGGTATTTAATAAATATATTTTTACCCCAATTCGAGCTACCAAAAGTGGTGGACATTTGAGAGTGCTTTAGCTGATTAGATACTTAATTTGAAACTGAAATTGAAGTCGACCCAATTGGAACTATATTGAAGTTCAATGCCCAAATTCAGATAAATCAAAGTTAGTGAACCAATTAAGATTTTGCTAAAACTTCATGGACTAAAAATGAAATTTATCCTGTGTTGGGAACTAATGATACTATAAATATTACTACAAAAAGATAAATGATCGAGTGGAACGAATCATTAAAATAAAATTGAACGTAACATGTGTAATAAATCTAGGTGAGAATTTAAATTACTTTTCCTTAATCTAAGTCTACCTTGCATTGATTCTTACGAATTTTCTCTTTTAAGATATGACCATCATTTCTTGTGATTTATAAGCAGAAGAAAAGGTCAAATAAAATGCAGTACTCTTCCTAACGAAAATGGGACTCAGATTAGAATTCACAAAAACGAAATATTAATAATGATTTGATTGCACAAACAAATTCAATTGAAGACTGAAATTTGTGCAAGATAACAATCTATTCATATTATTAAAGACGGGAAAAATATGTACACTCTTGTATCTATGTCGATAAAAGAAAGAAAGCAACATAAAGTTTGACCAAAATTCTATCATTGTGTTTTATTGTGCTTAAAAGTTACTTGAATATGTATCCTCATGCCAAATGTATGAACACCATACTTCGAAAAAAGGATAGATATCCCGACCACATTATTTTTCAACACAAAGGCATAGTTTTATTTGAAGTTTTTATTTTCCAAAAAAAGTGAGTCAAATTTTAAAACAATAGTTGGATCATGTTTACATTACATCAAAATAACAAAATGGTATGAGCGATAATTTGCATGGCTCCAACTTGTCTTCTATTTGGGGAGTGTCTGGTTTGGTCCTCACTCATCCCTTTTCCAACCAATATGGGGGCGACAAGCTTAAGGGGCCCAAACAGCTCCTTACCAATAAATGCTATCAAAATTTATCAAGAAAATACTAATAAGTATCTTGGGTAAAATATTAGGTATGGTTCATTATTTCAGTAAAGATAAAATTTTGGTCCCCCGTTAATCAAAATTATTTTATTCTATGCTCCATTGTGATAAAAAAAACAGATAAAACTTTAGGACTACTGAGTAGCACTAGCAAGTAAAAATTCTATCAATGGCTGGCTTGAATGCATAGAGAACATCATTGGTTCATAGTTATTTTATTTTATTTTTTTATGCTCGATAAAAATGAGATACCAAAGAAAAAGGGTCGATTCTCACCTGAAGAAGAAATGGAGGGAAAAGAAAAAAATTAACGGAAGCTCCATGAATATCATGGATCAAACTGGATTAAAGGAGTCAAAAAGAGAAGACCGATAAATATTCTGAAGGCAAACAAGTAGAGTCCATTTCTTAGAATACATATGCTTTAGCTAAAAAATGGAAGAATTGGAGTGATGGATGTATGATATGGATCATGTGTTGGATATAGAAGAGGTGTTCAATTACTACTCTATGCTTACCTGTGTAGCTTATTAGGACATTGTCGACAAATTTTTCATGGATATGTAAGCGGAATATTTTCTTCCACCACCTTCAACCAGTATTCATAGTTCAATTAGGAAACTGGGCTCAATCATCGTTCATAGTTCAACGAGGAAGGAGAGCTTAGTTGTTCACAGTTCAAATTCTAAGCTCTCGAAAGCTGTAAAAGTGAGTATAATTCATTATTCGCACATATGAAGCCGTGTTTCTCCCTTCATTTCCACTTTTTGTGCGTGTATGGGTTGTTCATCGTGTACTACAATTTCTTTGTCCTTTAATGGAAGTATGTACCTTGAAATTCATAACTTATGTGTCTGGCTAGGTAGCTATAGCAATAGTGATATTCATAATGATAAAAGGAAATCATTACTGTGTCATTAATGAAAAATCATCAACATATATCCTGTCCAAGCTAGTACAATTGCAAAAGTGATAGCATAGAAGACTAAATGTAAAAAATGGTGAATTTTAGAGGTCAATGACAATATGAACATAAATCTAAATTCAGACATGCAGAACGAGAGCATTGCAACTAGACTATTCATCAATCTTGACTTCTGTTTTGTGAAAACACAATTAGGGGTGTCAACGAGTCTAGCCGTAAGTCGAAACTTTTTGCTTGGGCTCGGCTAGAGTAAAAATACTTTGATTTTTTATGGTGTGTTTGAGCTACATTATTTTGAAAGAGTGTATTTTGGAATAGTAGATTGATAGATAATGTGTGGTTGAAAAAGAAAGAAAAATTGTTGATGTGATGGAAAATATTATTTTATTGAAAAATGTGTAGTTGAAAATGAGAATGAAAAATTTTAATGTGTACCAAACAGTGGCTTAAAATTCGTGACAAATTTTAAATTCCAAATTTTAAATTTTTTTAAAGAATTTAAAATTTTTGCAATTTATACGTATTATAAATAATAACTAAATATTAACATATAAAAAAATTACACCTAAAATTAAAAGAAGAAATTTAAAAATTTTTAAAAAAAAAGGAAATTGTAGGCAAGTTTTTCTTTTTTTAAAGAAAAAAGAAGTGGTACGCAATTTTTTAGGCTCACAGGCGGACCCTGCTTGAGCCGACGTCCTAAAATAGGTCTCGGCCCAATAGAGCCACGAGCCGATGAGCCATTTTGCCATCACTATACGCGATAGACCTCAAGTTGCTATACATATCCGAACAAGAATGAGAAAAATTTAACATTGCATGGATAAGTACCGGCAAATTTCTCTTCAGGCTAATCATAGACTTTAATCTGACCTGAACACATTGCATTTGGTAGGCATCCTCATCGCCTTGGAATTTCAGTTCTGCAGTTACATGTTTCTCCCTTTCTGCAATGTGATCATCTTTCCCTGTCCTGCTTGCATTGGTTCTCTTCTGCACATTTTTTATGCCAATTATCGTGCTCATCAGTTCTTTTTATACGTTTTTCCCTCGACTTTGCACATTTATTTTTAAGATTTAATTCTTTTTCTGATTCAGTCATGTACTTTGAATCATAGTAGCAAAGTTACTAATGGCATCTTTCATGTGCTCATTCGGAATCTTCTTCAGATAAGCATGGCGGCGTGCAAGAGTGTCTGTATAGGGGGATTTTAGGTCCCACGAACTTTCCCCTTTGAGTACTTACCAACAGGAATGAGGCTTACCTTCATCCATTCATTGAACGTTTCAACATACTCTTCTTGATGTGACATAAGTTCACTAAAATGAATATGCTACTCATGAACAACTTTATACAACCAACGAGTGCGGTTATGGTGGAGGTCACTCATTTCTGATGGAGATTAAGACATGTCCCCATGCCCAAGAGCTCACACTATCCTGTATTGTTGTTCGTGGTAAATTTCCATCTTTCCCACATTGTAGCCGTCCTGTGATCCATTACAAAAGCTTAGTATAGATTTTAAGGCTAACATTGACACATAGGCTAACTCATTTTGGGGTAGTAAGAACAATGGAACCTGGAAGTTCATGCACATGAAGATAAGCAAGAGAAATTCATGGTATCATATTAGAACACGTAGAGTTATGTGTTCAACGATGCAGTCATGGTATATACCGCATTAATTACTTTCTTTACAACAAATGATAATAGAAGCAAGAGAAATCCATGGCATCATATTAGAATACTTAGAGAGTTTACGTGTTTAATGAAGCAGTAATAGTATATGTCGTATTAATTATTTTGTTTACAACAAATGGTAATAAAATCAAGAGAAATTCATGGATCATATTAGAATACTTAATGTGTTTAATGAAGCAATCATGATATATGTCGCATTAATTATTTCGTTTACAACCAATGGTAATGGAAGCAAGTTACAGATCCTCAACAACAGCTAGACATTAGAAAGTATTTCTTAAAGCTGCATAGTACTTACGCATCAACAAGGACAACAAGAAGAGTATGTTGAAGTGCTAAATGAATTGATGAAGCTAAGCCTCATTCTTGTTGGTTAAGTACTGGAAGGAGAAAATTTGTGTGACCCAAAACCCCCCTATACAGACACTCTTGCACGTCGGCATGCTGATCTGAAGAAGATTACAGATGAGCACATGAAAGATGACACTAGTAACTTTGTTGCTATGATTCTAAGTACATGGTTGAATCAGAAAAATGAATTAAATCTTTAAAATAAATGTGCAAAGTTGAGGGAGAAGGGTATAAAAAGAACTGATGAGCACGATAATTAGCATAAAAAATATGTGAAGAAGAGGACCAATGTAGGCAAGGCAGTGGAAGGGGATCGCGTTGCAAAAAGGGGGAAACATGTTGGAGCTGCAGAACTGAAATTCCAAGGCGATGAGGATGCCTACCAAATGCAATGTGTTATGGTCAGATTAAAGTCTATGATGAGCCTAAAGAGAAATTTGTTGGTACTTATCAATGGAATGTTAGATTTTTCTCATTCTTGTTCCGATATATATAGCAACTTGAGGTCCATCGCGTAGAGCGATGACAAAAAAATTGCATAACACTTCTTTTTCTTAAAAGAAAGAAAAATTTGCGACCTTTTTTTTATTTTTAATTTCTTCTTTTAATGAGGAGTCTAAGCCCTCGAAAGCTGTAAAAGTGAAAAGTATAATTCATTATTTGCACATATGAAGCCGTGTTTCTCCCTTCATTCCCACTTTTTTGTGCGTGCATGTGTACGTGTCTTCATGTACTACAATTTCTTTGTCCTTTAATGGAAGTACGTACCTTAAAATTTATAACATGTGTCTGGCTAGGTAGCTGTAGCAATTGGGATATTCATAACGATAGAAGGAAATAATCACTGTGCCATTAATGAAAAAATATCAACATATATCATGTCCAAACTAGTACAATTGCAAAAGTGAGAGCATAGCAGACTAAATGTAAAAAATGGTGAATTTTAGAGGTCAATGACAATATGAACATAAATCCAAATTTAGACAAGCAGAACGAGATGTGCATTGCAACTAAACTATTCATCAATCCTGACTTCTGTTTTGTGAATACGTGATTATGCATGTCAACGAGTCGAGTTGAGCAATGAGCCGAAACTTTTTGCTCAAGCTCGGCTCGATTAAAAATACTTAAAGCTTTTTTGCTTGAGTCCAGCCGAGCAGAGCAGAGCAAAAGCTCAACCAAAAAATTTAGGCTCGACTTGAGCTTTCGGCTAGGGCCTAGGGTCTCAGCGAGCCAAGTCGGTTTGATTTTGTTTTTTTTTTTAAATTCGTGACAAATCTAAATCTTTTTTTAAAGAATTTAAAATTTGTGTAATTTATACGTATTATAAATAATAACTAAATATTAACATATAAAAAAATTACACCTGAAATTAAAAGACATTAAAATTTTTTTTTAAAAAAAAGAAGGGGTAGGCAAGTTTTTCTTTTTTTTTTTTTATTAGAAAAGGGAGTGTTGTGCAATTTTTTTAGGCTCACGGGCCGGCCCGTCGATCTATACAGGCCGACCAGGCTTGAGCTGATGTTCCGAAATGGGGCTCGGCCCCACTAAGTCACGAGCCGACAAGCCATGTTGTCATTGCCATACGCGATGAACCTCAAGGAGTTATATATATCCGAACAAGAATGAGAAAAAATCTAACATTGCATGGATAAGTACCAACAAATTTCTCTTCAGGCTTATCATAGACTTTAATTTGAACTAAACACATTGCATTTGGTAGGCATCCTCATCGCCTTGGAATTTCAGTTCTGCAATTTCAACACGTTTCTCTCCCTCTACAATGCGATCCTCTTTCACTGCCCTGTGTGCATTGGTTCTCTTCTGCATATATTTTTATGCCAATTATCGTGCTCATCAGTTCTTTTTATACTCTTTTCCCTCGACTTTGCGCATTTACTTGTAGATTTAATTCCTTTTTCTGATTCAGTCATGTACTTTGAATCATAGCAGCAAAGTTACTAATGACATCTTTCATGTGCTCATTCGGAATCTTCTTCAGATAAGCATGCCGACGTGCAAGTGTCTATATATGGGGATTTTAGGTCCCACGAATCCTCTCCTTCAAGTACTTACTAACAGAAATGAGGCTTAGCTTCATCCATTCATTGAACGCTTCAACGTACTCTTTTTGTTGTGACGTGAGCTCACTGAAATGAGTATGCCACTCTTGAACATTATACAATCATCGAGTGCGGTTATGGTGGAGGTCACTTGTTTTTGAACACATTGCATTTGGTAAGCATCCTCATCGCCTTGAAATCTCAGTTCTGTAGCTTCAACATGTTTCCCCCTTTCTGCAATGCGATCCTCTTCCATTGCTCTGCCCGCATTGGTTCTCTTCTGCACATATTTTTTTATGCCAATTAACGTGCTCATCAGTTATTTTTACACGCTTTTCCCTCGACTTTGCACATTTATTTTTAAGATTTAATTCTTTTTTTTTATTCAGCCATGTAATTAAAATCATAGAAGCAAAGTTATTAATGACATCTTTCATCATCCGAAATCTTCTTCAAATAACCATGCCAGACGTCAAGAGTGTTTGTATAGGGAGATTTTGGGTCCCACGAAGTACTTACCAAAATGAATGAGGCTTAGCTTCATCCATTCATTTAGCGCTTCAACATACTCTTCTTGTTGTGACATGAGCTCACTGAAATAAGTATGCCACTCTTGAACAACATTATACAATTGTTGAGTGCAGTTATGGTGGAGGTCACTTGTTTCTGATGGAGATTGAGACATGTCCCAATGCCCAAGAGCTCGCACTACCCTGTATTGTTCTTCGTGGTAAATTCCCATCGTTGCCCACATTGTAGCCATCCCATGATCCATCACAAAAGCTTAGTATAGATTTTAAGGCTAACATTGACACATAAGCTAAGTGAGTATTTGGGT
>CAIGRQ010104224.1:1979-14028 GCA_903798375.1 Fraxinus sp. D2006-0159 | reverse complement strand
CTCAACAAATATTAATATCTCAACATTGACCGACCTGGTTAAATAGATCATAGAGCTGTGAGTCCGTCACAGCGAAATTCAGGTCTTACACATACAGTGAAGACGTCGAAAACTATATTACCCCTCTACCCGCCGCCACAACCACTCCATTTGGCCCAGCCACCACTGCCGCTGAATTCTGGTGCTACACCTGAATCTGCTCCATTCGTTCCAAACCAAAAAAACTGACCCTAAATCCTTAGATTTCGATTGAATTTTTTTAGGTTGATTTTTTCCTACTAATAACCTGAAAATAAATGAGAAAATAAAAAAGGACATTTTTGTGGGAGGAGAGAAGATGAGCGCCGCCAGATCCACCACCATCACCAACGCCCTTTTTCGCCATTACCAGAGAAGGCAGAGAGAGAGAGAAGTGAACGAGTGATTTAAAATTGGGTTGGGTGGGTGGAGTGGGGTGGTGTATATAAATTAATTTTATAATTTTATAATATTAATTAATAATTCGATTTACCACCAGATTTTTGAATTTTAAAACTTTATTCCCTTATTTTTGAATTGTAATCTTAAAAAGAATGGGTTTAAGTAATTTTCTATAAAAAAAAAAACAATTCAACCCAACCCACGCCCAACCCTCTACAATTGTTGGCTCCTCCATACCCACTGCTACTGGATCAAATAAACCACTGTTCTTGTCATCTTATTGAACGAAGACTCACATCAGAATCAAAACTTACATCTTCCACCAGCTCCTTAGTCTACATATCCTAGTCTTCATCTTCTTGTTACCATTCGCAAACGTAAATGACATTGTTCTCATCCTATCTCTTCACCATCTCCTTAGTCTACATATCCTAGTCTTCATCTTCTTGTTACCATTCGCAAACGTAAATGACATTGTTCTCATCCTATCTCTTCATTTGCATCTCTTATTACCACCCATCTCCTCCTTTAAGTGGATGCTATTTCACTAGATTTTGTCTTTGTTCCTAAAACTCTCCATGAAGCTTTAATCCATCTTGGCTGGAGAGCCACTATGGAGGAGGAAATGATGACTTCATATGACAATGGTACTTGGGAACTATTGCAACTTTCGGCAAGTAATGAGGCTATTGGGAATAAATGGGTGTATGATTAATGTAAATTAATTTTTCCTCTTTAATGCATGTGCGCCTAAATTTTGAATGTCAGCTAATTCAATGTATATGTTTTTTTTTAATGCATTATGGCAAAATATAATACAAGTTATAAAAATATAAAATAATAAATTATTAATTTATAGATAAATTAGTAACTCTAAAATAATAATTTATCATGATCCAAAAATTATTATTTTGTTGAGGTTTTACTGTATCTGTGTACTAAAGTCCATTCTCTAGACACAATTTCAAACAAAGGACGTAGGTTTCTTGAAATATTTGTTGGGTATTGAAGTCACAAGGTCGAAGAACGGTATCTGTTTTCTTAAAGAAACTATACCCTTGATCTACTGAAAGAAACTGGAAAGTTAGGAGCTAAACTTAGTACTGCACCAATGACTGCTAATCAACTTCTTACAACAGATGATGAAGAACTATTCGATGATCTTGAGGGGTATCGAAGGTTGGTTGAAAAAATTGATTTGTCTTATAGTAACTCATCCTAACATTGCATAACAATTAGTGTTGTGAGTCAATTTATATCGCCTCCACAGGTTACTCAATGGTTAGCTTTGGAGCTGACACAGAACGGAAGTTGTAGGTTTACAAACGTAAACCCAAACGAGAGGGAGTTGTAACTCACAAGAAAGTCATAGCCTCCAAAACTGAATGAATATTATTCAGAAACAAAATAACCTTTAAATAGTCTCTGGAAACCCCAATTTAAGCAAAAAGATCAAAATAGACATCCACTAAATCAAAGCAACTAAAAACCAAAAACCAAAAATAACGGTAAAACTTTGACTACCCGGTAACATGCCTTAAACTGCAAATCTAAAGCTGGAAAAGATGTCAATTGGGAAAATGCAAACACATATTATAATAGAAAATCTGACACCAGTGCAAAAAGTTATGCCCGTTTCTTTCAGAACAGCTCTTTTAGCCAATTTTCGATCCAATTATGACGCAGAACAGAAGTTCTAAGGTTTACCAACGTAATCCCCAACAAAAGAAAATTGTAAATCTCAAGAAAATAACCTCAAACATGAATTCAGAAAAATAAAGAGTCTTTAAATAGTCTCTGAAAACCCTAATTCAAGCAAAAAGATCAAAATTGACGTCCACTTAATTAAAACAATTAAAAACAAAAAAACTTCAATTGCTCGGTAGACTGCCTTAAACTACAAATTTGAAGCTAAAAACGACATCAGCCCCGATTGGGATGTTGTAGAGCACTGCGAGATGTTTTTGAAAACATATTATAGTAGAAATTCTGATAGTGGTACAAAAGGTTATGCATGTTTCTTCGAAACAGCTCATTTTTCCAATTTTCAGTCCAAATTTTCTTCAAACTCTAATGGCAATTGTCCTACATCAAATTCTTCTTCAAACTCTAACGTCAATTATCCTACATCAAGAGCAAATCTTATGTTACCTAAAGGGGACTCCGGGACAATGTATACTATATATTAATCGTGGCCACTCTCGTATTGGGTGTTTCTCACACACAGATTATGGATTGGCTTTAAACTTGACACATGGTCTACTATGAGGTATTGTGTCTTTGTTGGCGGGAACTTGTAGTCATGGGAAAGTAAGAAGCAGAATGTTGGGTCTCGATCCAACACATAATCAGAGTACAAAGCAACGGCACAGTCAGCTTGTGATACTTATGTGGATATCTCAATTGCTAGATGAGGTTGGTTTAGAACCTTCATTGCCTATCAAGTTGTGACAATCAAGAAACTCTTCATATTGCATCTAATCTAGTTTTCACGAGAGGACTAAACACATTCAAGTTGATTTTCATTGTATTCGAGAAAAGATTCAACGGGGATTGATCTCCACTGGCCATGTCAAGACTCGAGAATAAGTGGGTGATATTTTTCACAAAAGCCTTAGGTTGTCCAAGAATCGATATATGTATGTATGTATGTATATGTATGTGTATATATATATATATGTATGTATGTATGTATGTATGTATTATGTGTGTATGTATGTATTATGTGTGTGTGCCTTTTGTATCCAAGATGAATAAGAAAAAAAAAACACTAATTATTTCGCACGATTGATCAGGAAAGGGACTCGGAAAATGTGTGAAACTTCTTTTATGTCATTAAGTATAACTTGTACTCCGGATAGAATTTGTCATTGAGATGATTGTGCGAAGTAAATATTTCTTAGCAAATAGAATCAAGTCAAGACTTCTATTGGGCAGGTATGCATAAATCAACATCTTTTCTTCTCTTTGAATGCAGTATCCTAGAAGTTTCACGAGATTTCGATGCTGTAATTTAGCTATACAGATCACTTCGTTCATGAACTCATTGAGTCCTTGGAGGGAATTTCTAGATAGCCGTTTGACAGCAATTTCCTGCCCCTCCTCCAATATGCCCTATATCAAAAAGTATACATGTAAAAGGTATTTGTTTTGATAAATGGCAATTTGCATATCATCTTGCACTCACTTTTCACGTGACAGTGTGGCATTGATGCATTTTTGTGTATTAAAATACTTCGGCTTTATTTGAGCCCCATTTTTAGAAAAATAAAATCTGGAATAGTAATTGTTTGGGAGAATAGATGGTTAAAAAGTACGAAAATTTTGAATTTAAATGTAAAAATATTTTATTGAAAAAATGTGGTTAAAATTGAGTTTAGGAAAAAAAAAAAGTTTTTTTTAATAGTAGGGCTCAAACATGGGCTTAATTTCACGTTAAAAAAGAAGAGTAAAAATTTCCTAAGGATTATGCGAACAAAATATTCAATACTGTCGTTTATTGAGCCCCTGTTTGATAAGGATTAAAATCTGATTTTTTTTCAAAGTCAAAGTCAATACTTATTTTTAACTGCATATTTCATGGGATTCATAACTTTTCACCACATATTCATCAATTTTTATCAAAATGTGCTAAAATATGATTTTAATGCCCACAAAACACATCCAAAAAATTGGGACATAAGATAAATATTGGGGTACTTACAAAAATACCCTTAAAATTAGAGATGTTTTGAAAAATACCCTTAAAATCATATGAAAGATTTTTAGGAAGTAAAAAATACTGTGTAAAATAAAAAAGTGACACAATGTCACTTTTTTTTATAAAAAATGTCACTTTTTTAAAAAAAGTGACACAAATTCAAAATGGGGTACTTACAAAAAGACCCTTAAAATTAGAGATGTTTTGAAAAATACCCTTAAAATCATATGAAAGATTTTTAGGAAGTAAAAAATACTGTGTAAAATAAAAAAGTGACACAAACTCAAAAAAGGTGACCACAAAAAAAAAAGTGACACGTACTCTAAAAAGTGACAAATACCAAAATAGCATTATTCATTTGTGCAGCACCAATAATCATTTTTTTTTATAAGAATTGTCACTTACAGGTGGGTTTTGATTTTGAGCGTGTTTATTACGGGGAGTAGAAAATTTAATTAGTTTCAGGGTATTATTCTAATTTGTTATTTTTGGAGGGTAATAGGCCTAATTATCCCATAAATATTTGAGAGCCTGGATCCCCAGTGTGATGTCTGCCTTGTTATAATTAAAAAAAATAAAAAAAAATTGTATATTACCTTGTAAACAGGTCCAAAGCCACCCTCTCCAAGCTTGTTATTGATTGAAAAATTATCTGTAGCTTTATTTATTGTATATAAATCAAACAGCGGCAGTTCTATGTCGTTGTTTTGACTTTCATCGTTTTTACGGTCCATAAAGTTGTCTTCCAGCCTCCCTGAAACAGAAGTAATGAATTTGGATGTAACATGATAGAGAAAAGCAAAAGAAGGATTTCAATTTGCTGAGTATGGATAAGCTTGGTTTCTCCTATTGTCTGCAGTAGAAAATGGTAGATTTTTCTTACCACCTACTCTGAGCCCGCGATTTCTTGTCTTCCTTCTTCGGAAATACAGAATCAGACCAAGCCCAAACAAAACCATTCCTATTGACAACGACAAACTTACTTCAAGAACTTTTCTTTTCCTTCCTTTTAACTCTGCAAAAATTTATATGCAAATAAAATGAATTATTTCAATGATGATAGAACCTTGAAATTGAAAAGTATACAGATTATCTATAAAAGAAAATAAGACGAGTAAAGATTTGAGATTTATATATTATATTGCTACCTAATTCAGAAGAAGCCATTCTGATGTAGATATCTTCACCTTCTTCAGGTAGTTCTTTGATGTTAATTAGGTCTTTAAACCAAAGTAGGCATCCACTTCCCCCTCTGCTTATATCCAAGTAAGTATAACCTGTACAAGAGCAATTCTTTAAGCATTCTACCATGCATTCTTTGAGTGTCATACTCTCGTTAAACCAGGAATATTGTGTATCTGACAATTTTATACCAGAATACTTAAGAAATATATCTCCGTTTTGACAATTCAAGGAAGTTTTGCGAACACACCCATTCGACCAATCTGCATTGGACCATCCATCTGGATCTTTAGGCAAAAATTTATCGAGACATCCACAAATCAGAGACTTCACAATATTGCATCTACCATATGCACCACACAATCCATAATTGTCACAAATATCTGTAGGAGCAGTAACGTATACCACCCACTCCTGTGTTCTATTAATCCATGTCGAGCGCTGTCCAACACCATTTACAGTCAAAGTCCTCGTTTTTATTTAGAACTACTCCGTATTTGTAAATAGGATTTTTCCTCGAGTTTGGCGTTCCACTATAGCGGAGTCCATTCCAAGGTCCACTTTTAAACTGTACCATCGAACCTTTTTTCACCACAAGTTGTGGATAGCCAGTAGGATCAAGGTGATATGTAAAATCTCCCGTAGATGGATCATCACTGCTCTTCCATGATGATAGATACACTTCATGACCAGTTTTAAAGTTTCTACCAAACTTCATTCCTGCAAACATTGTATCAGTCGGATACTTAAAAATCTCCCAGATGAAATTCTCTGGTTCATCATCATTTGCATCTTTCACGACAAGGTTTCTTGAGTCCAGCAATTTTGCAACTGGAGTTTTCACAGGTCGTGATGTATTGGAAGACCATATGATGACACCATCAGTGTTGTTTTGAAGAACTAGAAGTCCTGGCTTGACAACCTTCAAGAGTCCTGATGTGTTTGTAAGTGGAACATCTCTGTTGGCAACCCATACCACAGTCATAACTGTTATCTTCTTGTACCACATGCCCACGTATCGATTCTTGGAATTTCCAGGGCTAAAAAATCCAAATTCAAAGGTTCCATCTGATGAAACAATGGTCTCACCATCTCTAAGGATCTGTGAAGTAGTTATAGTATCCATTGCATTGAAAATCTTCAGGACAGACATTAACAAGGTTAAAACAAAAGGTAAGGTGAAATCTTTATTCGATATCTTCATGGTTCTAGTTCTGCCTATGTCGGTCTGTTCTTCTTGTTTAATAGATTTGATATGCGGGCAGTCAACAGAAGCATTATTTCATATTGACTGTATATTAGGTCCATGTAAACCTGAGTTTCTTGACACGGACCAATGCTTATGAGGATTGATTTGTTGCGCCATTACAGAAAAAGTCATCCACTTGGCAATCTGGAGCATTAGAAGGTCAGGAATATGCTTCAAATTTCTTCGCATGATTAGAACATGTCAATGTGAATGTATAAAATATATTAACGTTGAAGAATCCATTCCTCTTTTCCATTTCCCATTTCCATTAATATTTGGAGAAGCCACCGTCGGCTTCGCTGTGTGTTGTGGAAGAGAGAAAAAGGTTTTGAGTGCTCCTTTGATAAATAATATAATAATTTATAGTGATTAGTGCTTTAAATTGTGTTAACATTGCGTTAGTCCACTTTGATAATAAATAAAATTATATTTTTTAAGTTTAAGCTCAACAATTTGGTATCATAGCATGGCGGTCGAGGAACAATTTTTTTTTTTAGCTTGTAGAGTTAGTGCACACAGTGAGTTTTTGAAGCTCGTGTTAAGCTTTCTTAATAACGAGATGGTTAATCAAATCACGATGGATGAAACAGAATAATCAAAACTCCACATGGAAAGCTTCCATGGAGTTGTACATCAAAGGGCAAAATTTATGGGAAGTAGTTGACGGAAGTGATGTGACGCCGCTAGAGGAAGCCACGGCTCTAAAGAAGTAAAAAAATTAAAGTGGGTAAGACTATATTCGTAATAAAGACACAATCAAAGAATAATTATTGGAGCACATAAGGGACAAGATCACGTCAAAAGAAGCATGGGACATATTCACAACACTATCATCAAAGAAAAATGATCTAAGGTTGCAACTTGTAGAGAACAAGCTATTTTCTATCACTCAAGGAGAAATGATCGGTAAAGTCCCTCCATCGTGAAATCCCTGAATTAGATTCTACAAGTAAAGTTTTGGAATCTAGATTGAGAAGAATAATCATACATGGGTGAAAACTCGAAATTAGAGACTTTACTATCACTATACAAGGTTGATTACAGCAATTATCACTGTCAACCTCGAAAATTTGTTGATCGACCAAGAAATGTTGACCAAGTAAATGGTAGGGGATTTTACTAAGAAAAAAAGAATAAGCATTATATAGTTATAAAAGTAGAGACCAACCCCGTCAATAAAATAATGAAGAATTAAAAAATAAATGCAAAGTTCTCAAGCAAGAGGAGCCCAACAAATTCGCGAAAAAGGGATTTCAAGTCGTCCAAGGGATATCGTCGAACTAATTAATCATGTTTTATATGTGGAAAACGAGGCATGTGACAGATTGCTAGTTCAAGAAAAAAATCTGTATAAGAAAATATGACAACCTCCAATGAGAAAAAAATATAATAGTAAAGAAGAATATGATGTTGTAGTACCAGTTATAGTAATGGAGCAGACTCAAGAGGAGGAATACAATAAAGGCCTTGAGGAAGAATCTACACTAGTAGTGGTTCTCCCTGGACGAACAAATTATGAAAGTGATTGGATCATCGACTCTGAATGTTCTAACCGTGATAAAGAGAAGCTGCAATATATCACGTGCTGGGAATAAAGAAAAATCTCCTATTAGTAATGCAATAGATGTCATCAGGTAATTATGTTATGTTTAGACCAAAAATTTCAAGGTGTATCAAAATATCAAAATCTTGGGCACATCAATAATGAAGGGACGAAAATTACTGTCTATCTATGTAATGTCAATTGAGTGTGCATATATAGATAAGACTCAAAATAATGAGACATTTGATTTATAGCATGCAAAGCTAGGACACATAAGTTATCATAGGTTGAAAGTGATCATGAAGAAATCAATGCTCAAGAGTCTCCCTCAACTCGAAATCAGAGATGACATCACGTATGTTTACAATCAATATGGTAAAGCACATCAACTACCATATTAAGAGACAAAAGGTTAACAACATCAGGAATGTGGTCTTCATTGAAAGTTTCTTGGATAAGGACAGGTTGAGAACAGACCCTAAAGATTCAAGTCCTAAATTG
Organism: Fraxinus sp. D2006-0159; assembly: GCA_903798375.1. Classification (NCBI taxonomy): domain Eukaryota; kingdom Viridiplantae; phylum Streptophyta; class Magnoliopsida; order Lamiales; family Oleaceae; genus Fraxinus; species Fraxinus sp. D2006-0159. The sequence goes on along the minus strand of CAIGRQ010104224.1, from coordinate 5,433 downwards.
AGTTAGAAAATGCTGGAAGTATAAATTGAGAAAATATAATCCCCAAAGTACATCAGAAAATACCCTTGTGACTCGACTCAAAAGATCCAGCAGAATTAGTAGACCTCCACAGAGAGATTCTCCAGCATCGCATCATATTCTATTGATTGATAGAGGTGAACTAGAAAGTTATACTCTGTACAAGTTAATAAATCAATAGGGATTTAGCAATGAGGGATGAGATGGACCATTATTGTCGTATCAGATATGTCAACTGGTAGAGTTACCCAAAGGAAAGTAGGCCTTGTAGAAAAATAGATTAACCCATTAAAAGAAGAATATGATGAAAGTAAGCGATATAAAGTAAAACTGGTTATAAAAGGATTTCAACAAAAAGATGCATTTACAACATTGAGATTTTATCTCTTGTGGTGAAATTAATCACAATTAGAGTAGTATTGGATTAGTTGTAAATAAAGACCTGCACCTAGAGTAGTTGGATGTAAAGACAACTTTTCTTTATGGTGATCTGGAGGAAGAAATTTACATAATATAACCACAAGGTTTCGAAATACAAAAAAAATTAAAACGTGGTGTACAAACTTCAAATGAGTTTGTAAGCTCTTAAACGAGCTCCAAGATAGTTGTATAAAAAGTTTTATAATTTTATAGGGAGTAATGGCATCAGGAGGTGTCAAGGAAATAATCTTTATTATGTAAAGAACATTGGTAACTCTTATATTATTTCACGTCCATATGTTGATGACATACTTATTGTAGGTGCTTGCAAACAAGAAATACACAAGTTAAAAAGAAGTTATCCAAGGAGTTTGCGATGAAAGATTTGGGTGTTGAAAAACAAATCTTTGAATGAAAATAATTAGGGACTGGCATTTTGAAACTGTCATACGAAGAGTATGTGAAGAAAGTGCTAAGCAGGTTTAGAATGGATGATGCAAAATCAGTAGGTACTCATTTGGCTAGTCACTTTAGGCTATAAAATGAGTAATTATCATCTATAGAGCAAGACTGAGCCTACATGGTCAATGTGCCTAATGCATTTGTTATTGGCAGTCTTATATATATCATGGTGTGTACAGGACCAGACATAGCACATGAGTGGGAGTTAGTGCGCAGATATATGAGCATTTCAAGTAAACGGCATTGGGAAGCAGTAAAGTGGATTCTCAAGTACTTGAGAGGTAGTTCATATTCAGCCTTATGTTTTAGAAAATCAAATTTCGTATTATAGGGCTATGTAGATGCTGACATGGCATAGGATATTAATGACACGAAGGATACTATTGTATATGTATACATTTTAGGTAGTACAACAGTTATTTAGGTGTCTAAGCTACAAAAGATATAGTTGATCTTTCAACTACTGAGGTTGAGTATATATGTTGTTTGGACTGAAGCTAGCAAAAAGATGATATGATTGTAATCTTTTTTGGAAGAATTGAGTCACAAGTATTGGAAAAATTTGTTGCATTGTGATATTTACTTAGCAAAGAATTATGTTTTTCGTACAAGGATAAAGTATATACAAGTCCATTATTATTTCATCAGACTGACTTTAGAGGATAAAATCTTAATATGAGAAGATTCAGTGGACTGATATGTTAACAAATACTATTTCAGTCGTATCAATTTCAGTTGGACCTCTCTTTTAAGGATTGATGGGTTGTTACTGCTACAAAAGTGTCACAAACGGTGGATTAGTCTCCAGGTGGGAGATTTTTAAGTTGTATAGCCTTATTATATCTCTAAGGGCACTTTAAGAATTTTGTTCATGTAAAATTTGTCGTAGCAATTTGAATCTATGTAAATTTTGATTTTTCCTAATTAATCTTATAAATAGGAAACAGTTCTTAGGTTTTTGATAACATCATAAAAGAACGAAAGAAATGTTAGAGAAGATAGGTGTACGATTTTCTCTTATAAAACTTTTTTTTTTTATATTATAGTGAATTACTCTATCGACAGAAGAACATGTAGTCTCACACTGAGGATAACCTCTTTAAATCTTATGTATTCTTGATTGTTTACTTTTCTTCCTGAGCAAAAGATTGATCGCTCTTAACTTTATTTACTAGTTGAATTTAGCCATTGTTACACATTATTATTGAAGTGAATCATAATTATTGAAAGTTTCTAACATTCCATATTATTTGTACTTGGGTTAAAATTTTAAAATATAGTTTATAGTGCAAAGAAAATGTATTGCAGTAGTCAAATCTGAATATATGTCATTCAAGTTACATAAGAACTACCAAATCTCAATATATTCGACTTGAAAACTTTGACAATTGAAAAATGATTCCACAACATTGAAATCAATACAAACTACTATGACGTATATAACTTTTTATAGAGACCAAAAAAAGTACAAGAAAAGAACATGTGAATTATAAAGATTGGGAATAATGTCATATAGCATGATTCCGACCTAGTATCTAATCACGTAATTGTCACTTCATTTAATGAATTGACTGCATTTTTACTTTTTGAAATTTTAGGGACCAATTTGTGATATCAAATTAGATGAAATTATTAAATGTGATAAGATCACACAATTGCTTCAATATATCGAAGTGCTGACAAAGCAAATTGCTACACTCATTTTACAGCAATAAGTACATGCTACCTACTCTCAAAAGGAGTTTGAGAAAGAAAATCATTTTACTCCTCTTGATCAGCCAGCAGGCCTGTCTTTACAGAAAAACAGGTGGACATTAGGATAATAGACACTGGGAATCAGGATTCAAGGCTGATATCCTTGAATTACACGGCACCCTCCATCTGTCCTAATATTGTGGCAAGCCTTCTACCCTTACATTTGGTTCATCTCGATCGTCTTACTGCCTAGATTGGATGACTGCAGTTGAGGAGGTCGTATATTTCAAATAGGTTTCGAATGACAAATATGTTTCCTTTGTTAAACACAATTTCGTAGTCGAACAACAACGTGGTGGCAACAAACCAAGGTAGTAAGAACCAGAATCGGAAAGTACAAGATTACGACTGCAGAAATTATAGAATTTGCGTCAAGATATTAAATATTTTAGTGAATATACTATGGAATTCTATATGTTGATCATAAGGAATAATGTTACAAAGACATATGAGCAGTTGGTATCTCGTTATGAAGGTGGCATATGTCCCAAATTTAGGGTACTCTCTACATGTTTGATCTTATAATAGTATTTGAGATACATCGATGAGCTTTATAGATTGAGAAGCAACAATCCAACAAATAGGTGCAGGTTCTACCTGTTGGGAATCTAATTATACATGCACAGCGGAATTAAAACAATTTCTCGATTCTCATACAAGGATCCGCTTTGTGATTAGATAGAAACTGTGATATAAATAATACCTTTGATGAATTCTGCAAACTTTTTTGCTGATTCACGAACTCCAATGCTTTTCTTGAACTTGAACGATCACGAACTGCAATCCAAGCTGTCCAAGC
>CAIGRQ010104176.1:0-20162 GCA_903798375.1 Fraxinus sp. D2006-0159 | reverse complement strand
GGTTTTGTGTAATTACCACAAAAATTAAAGCAAAAAATCTACAAGCCCTATTCAACTGGACCAACTTCAGGCTTGATCACCTATGGTGCAGGGGTTTCTTCCACTTCAGGAGCAACAAACTCCTCCAAAAAACAAAATTGATATCATACATAGGATGCCTCGCCCTGATGCATTTCAGCAGTTGGTCATAGCCCCAGTTGGAAAAGTAGCTGGTGAACTTGTCACAAGTCTTCTGTTTACTCGAAGAGGTCTAAGTAAGATGACTGTTATTGACATATAATTTTACATTTATATAGTCTAATGCCTCACATGAATAAGAAGACTTCGGACTTGGGGACTATTGTCATGTCTCTACCTTTGAGACAAACCACGTAGTATGGTAGTAGGCAGTTAAGCAAAAAACAAAGCACGATTAGCACTCCATTGCGTATATTCTCTTCCACATACCTCTTCCAATGCGATTAGGTCATACATTTAGATGCCTTGCTTGGAACATTATTGTTATCGGAAGTGATGCATCATAAATCCGCTGCAGTCTCTAAAGCGGCGACGTCTACCTATTTTCAAATTATGGAAGCCACATGCCTATGATGACTATGGATGACAAATGAATCACGAGTTGCTAGGATGAGACCACGTGTCAATCATCCAAAGGGGTCTCTATTATTCGCTCCCTCGTATAAATACTTTGTCATCTTTTCTTTAATTAGATGTAAGTTTTTGGAAAAGCTTTGAGCGCACAGTAAGCTTAATTTCAATTCGCCGCCTCTATTTTTGGTCCATCGTGTCTCTTTCACGCCCAATATATTCCACCTTCTTACTTGAGCATCAAAGTGCACGCAACTATAACACCTTCGTTGGAGATACGGTCAGCTCAGCCTAGCATGACTGTTCAAGCTTACATGTAATATACTCGTTGAAGGGATATGAGTTGAGATTTGTTGATTTTTGGATCTTATTGAATTTGGATGTCAACGTTTCTAATTTAAATTAAGTAAACAAGTTAGTATATACATATAGAGAGAGAATAGAATAGAATTTGATTTAACATTAGAAGATAACTCAAAGTAGATAGTTTGATAAATTACTTTTGACAATAGATAAGTGAAGAACAAGGAATCTATGTGGATATTAAAAAACTGATTTTGATAAATAATATAGTCAAAACTGAAATTTGATGCCCTATTCATTTTACCAACTACCAATATAAGAAGAAGAATCTTCAAAATGGGGTTTCCTCAAAGAGGAGAAAATCATACATTTTAATATTTTTTTACATGTAAAATGCCTTGGATGCTCTTGGTGGTAAATTGTCCTTTCTTTTTAAACTAGTCTAATTGTCTCCATTTGGTCAAGATCAACTCAACTAAATCAAAATCAAATCCAACTTGACCAATTGACCCTCACTTTACTTTTGTCTTGCCTAAGGAAACCCAATAGGGAAATGAAAAAGAGAACACAAAGTGACGAACGGGCACGCTCAAGGGTAGAGAGGATGGAGACGTGTGTTTTGAGACTTTACGACGTAATAATTTCGTATAATTGTGTCTTTTTCCCTTTTAAACACATTTTCAAGTTAGGTCTTCCAATTTCTCGTACTATACAAATTTTATTACTTATACTACTGAAAATTAATTTCTTCTTTCTTTTGTTAAGTGATTTTATCCTTGCTCATTACAAGCAAAGAGAAAAAAGGTAGTCTACTTTTGTTTGACTTTTCTGTTGAGGTATGAGCCCGTTAGACTAGAAGCTTAAAAAGTTTCTATTTTAGTAAAATTACTTGCGTTCAAAAAGAAAAAAATGAATTTATTGATTATCAAATAAGTAAATTTTAAAGTATAAGTCTTAATTAATTAAAAGTTATAAATGTTTGGAAAATATTATAGTTTGCTTATAGTTTTATTTTAAGTCAAATTCACCATTTAATTTTAACCAAAAAATCACGATCACTACTACGTATTATTCATACATTTTGTGGTAATCATTACTCATTTAATTATAATTATAAGAAGATTATAAGGAAATCCCAATACAAGTTAAACTTGTTTTTTTACATAGAAATTAAAAAAAAATGTTTATTATAATCATAAGCATCTGTTAACAAATGTTGGAGGGAAGGAAGCAAGAACTCTTAGCTAAACCGAAGGCGAGCGAAGTGCCTCCCCCAACCAACTTCGAGGACTTTGTGTTGGAGAGAAGAAAGGAGGGGAGGGGAGGGGAGGGGAGGGGGGATGCGATTTCAACGGACCAATATTTTTGACAAATATATTTGATAAAAGATCTCGACTACTAAATTAAATTATTCTTATGGTATAGATCTAACTTAAAAACAACTACGTATTTAAGAAAAAAAACCTATCATCTTCTTCACTCCATCCGTGCTGGTGCCACTACCACCATGTCGCTCCTTCACACCACCACCGCCTTCTTACAAACATGTCTCATTCGAATTCCCAATTAATAAGGGGATGATTTCCCATCCCCGCACACATGAATTAAGGAGGATGATGCATCCCCTCCCTAACTGCGAACTCAGTGGTCATTTCTCTCATGCCCCTTGAAGAAGATAAGGGATGTGTGGCAGTGGTGGGCCAGGGTGGTGTGGATGAACGGGTGAGTGAAGAAGATGATTTGGTTTTTATTTTTTAAGGGTTGCTTGGAAGTTTTTTCACCTATTTTTATCATTTTTTGGATGATTTTTTTTTAATTGTTGAATAAAATTTTAGAAAGATCAAAAGTTATGAACAAATACTCCGATCATACCCGGGCTTACAAACTTGGAAAATAGTGCTTGTTAGTTTCATTGGGGCATCAATTTTCAATGTAGTGTAATTTTGATTGTATTTCTCAATCTATTAAATCGGTTATTTTTCTTTTCATTTTTTTTTTCCAATTTTAACCTTTCTAGACAATTGTTTTGCAAGCAAAAAAATTAATTATATGCAAAATAATTGCTTATAAATAAAAATCAATAGTTAAAAAAATTCACTTCTAAGCAAAAAGTATTACTTGTATGTGCAAAACAAACTTAAAATTGTAAGATTTACTTATAAGTAAAAATACATATAATAAATTAAAATTTTTAATTATGATTCACTCCTTAATTTAAAAATTAATATATTTGTAAAAAAAAATTATGTATCAATTAAATATCACTTATGAGTAAAAAACTTCATACATAAAATTATAAATTGAAAATACCACTAAGTTACCTACACATTTGCTCCATATTGTTTATACTTTATATATACCTACCTATTTTTAGAATTGCTAAATAATAAATTTTCAAGTATATGTTGGACTCTATAAAGAAATGTTACAAAAAAGAATATCCAAAATAATTCATCGTAAAGTCCAAAATTGATATTAAAAAAAAAAAAAAAACCATATCCAAAACTCCCAATTAGGCTCTAAGGGTGTGTTTGGTTCGATGTTTTCAAACAATTTTCATTCAAAACATTGAAAACGTGTTTGGTCTAATATTTTTAAAAATGTATTTTTGAAAATAAACTGAAACTGAAATACAAACCAAACGGATCTAAAAGATTAGATCCTCGAAAAGTTAAATCTAAACATTTGCATTTATTTTATTTTTGGGATCGCTTGTTAAAAAAATCGGTCCATTGAAAGCTTTCCAGTATTGAACTTGTCTGCTGTTGCCATTTATAGCAGCACTCATGCACAATGACAGACAAAAACTTGATGTCATTATTGTAGTCACAACATACTCTGGAATTAGCACTTTTTTCCTCTGTTTTTAGCAAAACCCGATTTCTTTGTCTGTACCTTCTCTAGCTAGCTTGTCAAACAAAAAACCCCCATTCTATTTCATATGCTCATATGCCCCCTTCCACCCCGTAATAAAAGCACAAAGATTCTCCCCGTCTCCTTTTCTCTGCAGCAGAATCAAGGGTTTTGTTCAGTGAATACTGATATGTCGCTCTGAGTATTTAGGTAAGGTTCTTTATGGAATTTCATTTCTTGACTCTTTGGTATGTTAAATGGAAAATAAGTGTTTTCTCTTTTCTGATTGATGTGTTTTTGTTTGTTTGTTTCTTGTCTTATGAAACCTGGAAAAAGATTGATTTTTTTGTTGAGTTTTGCTTTGAGTAAAGTTTTCTTGGTTTCTACTGCTAACAGTTGACTTTGTTTCCATGAGTAACTCATTGGTTTTCTCGAATTTCTGTTCATCAATTTTGTAGCCTTAGTTTTGCTATCTATTGATGAAGAGGGTTTGATTGATATATCCATATTAAATTGAGAAATTAAAATTCTCCATTTGGATGTCAGGGAGAACTCTAGGGTACAGATAGGAAAGAACCTATGGGGTAATTGTACTTGGCTAAGTGGGTGGAGGCTGTTTATACTTAGTACACTATCAGCATACGAATGAAAAACCCAAATGATTTTTCTTTTCCCATCTTATCATCACTTAGTTTTAACTAATTCAAGGGTCAGAAGAACACTTTGTTTTTATTTAGGTGCTTTTTGTATCTATAGAAGTGCTCTTGATATTAACAAAACCATCATTTAATCAGTGGAGTAGCCAATAACGAGCACTGTGTTTTTTCAACTTTTCTTTTGGGATGGGCAAATGACCTGTCAATGTTTTCTGACTTATTTTATTTCTAAATATGTGTGATTATCTTATAGTTTATATCTTATGATAAGTAAAACTAAGCCGAACCTTTACATAAGCCATACACCAATGTCACCGATTATAAACCTTACTTTAAATTATGAAATTTGAATGCTTCTGGCTTTGTTCTTAATGGATCATGGTGAAATTGTGTCTGAGGGAGTAATATGTCTTCGACAATTCTTCGTGGGTGGGAGGGAGGGGGAGAGAGAGAGAACGTCATATCACATGTTATCCAAGGCCTTTTTTTTTCTTGGTACTAACACAATAGTTCCACTTGCCTGGGTTTAGTTGGGTTCAAAACATCAAGGACGAATTTTTTTAAATGTCTTGCTCTGCCCCACCTGCAACCACATCCATACACAGTGACCATCACCCTGCTCTTCCTGCTCTATCGTATCATGTTATGACCAGCTATATGAACGTACAAAGTTGGTTCTATATTTATTGGGACAAATTTGTGCTTGTAAATGAGAGCTTCTATATATGCCATGAGCCAACCACCAAATTTATTCCCTACATTTATCCGCATTTGGTGGCACATTAACTTGTTAATGCATTTTTTCATTTTATAGCTAATTAACACTAATGTATTTCATCCTGGATTTTTCTTGTAAATTCATCCGTGATCAGAGTGACTAGGTAAGACTCAGGATAGCTCCTTGGTGCAAGCTCATAGTAATGGGAATTTTTTTAGTACTACTGCCACTAGATGCTATCTCATGACTGCTATGGTTGTTTGTGGCTGATTCATTTTTTCTTTCTTTCTTTCTTTTTTTTTTATTGGAGGGAATGCTACACTAATTACCATGAATCTACAGTGATACTATCTATTACAAGTAGTTTTTTATTGTTACTCCACATGCTCTTTAGTCATGTATGGAGTCTATTTACAAGACACATGTACGAATTTTATTTTGCAACAGAATATTTCATGTACTTTTCCTGATTGAAATTGCATCCTTGAAAAAAATAAAAAGAGAGAAAGAAAGAGAGAAAAAATGGCTGAAAATTATGTGGAGTGAGCTGGTGCAGACAATAGGATTAATATGATCTTACGAACTAAGGAGACACACACACACACACACACACACACACAAATTAAGTCATACTGGTAGCACCCATCACATTAGAAGGGATTTCCAAGATCAAGTACTCCACTTGTCATCTATGCCTCTGCATGCACGTGCAGGCAACCCTCAATACATTTTGCTTGGCTTCAAATTGTGATGTTACTGTATAATTTTTGGAGTAATGGTTTTATTCAACTAAGAGCTCGACTAAAGATATCCTTGGACCTTAATAACTATTGAGATATAAACTGATGTTTAGATATAGTAAGTAGTTGCTGTGGTTACTGCAGAAGTATTGTATATTATTTTATACTAATTGATTTAATGGAAGGACCGCATGTGATATATTTAGCAACACTCAACTATCCACTTACACATAGCAGCGGAATTTAAAATATTTCATTTGATTAAGTTTTGATCTCTGTGCAATTTCATCTAAAGGAAGCTCACTTATTGAGTTGCACATTTTGTACCAAATGCTGTATAAATTATGTACTTTTTTCTTTAAAATCTGTGTGTATGTTGGTCTCTTCCACCATTATTTCTTGAATTATGAAATGTGGACTGAAGGTGGTTACTTTGTGGCTAATAGGAGACTATGTGCACTGCTAGTAAGATTTAAGCAAGGGCTATCATATCTAGTGAATGGCGACTGAAAGCCTTACTAGGGTTTTAGAAGGGACCGACAATTGGCTGTCCCATAAGCAGTCTACCAGGTATGGACCAGCACCTGCTAACACGGCCATTGAAGATCTTAGCTTGTTCCTAAAAGGTGAAAGGATTCAAGGCCTTGGGAAGGATATGATACCACACCGCAGTGAGAGTGCGCCCCCAAGCATGGAGGGTTCTATAGCAGCACTTGAGAATATCTTTTCTTGGCGGACATCCACTTTGAATCCTGGCCTGGTACATTCAAGTGTCTCTGCTGACAACTCTGAGACTGAAGTGAAATATTTTGCTGAGTCAGCCACATTTTCAAAGTATAGTTCTAATGTCAAATTGGACCCAAAGTTTGGACAGCATATTAACTTGTGGGAAAGACGCCATCTCTTTCACCATAGTAATAGTTCCAGCCGTGATTGGAAGATGTCTTCAAATGATGATTCAATGCTATTGCCTATGGGTAACCTTCCTGCTCATGAGGAAGAGCCTGAGGATGACAGATCATCTGAACTGAGTGGATCTCTGTCTGTAGAGAAAACTGTTTTATTGGGTCACCATGAGGATACATTTGACTTGACGCAGGTATTATAAGCTTCTTGTAAAGAAAAGAAAGCTGATGGAGGCCGGATTTTAATATTAACTTTAAGGCAGTATTTATAAACGTCGCAGTAACCTTTTAAAACATTATTCTATGTAAAAGAAAACCATTTTTTTTTCTTTTGTGGCAGGATATAAATGCTGCACCCAGTCCTTGCATCTTCCTCTGGAAAGAAATACTATTTCAAAACATAATACCCATCTTCAACTGATTTTAACTTCTATTCCAATGCTCTCAGAGGCATTTTAAACCATATACTCTTTGACAGTATAACAAATATAAATATATGAAACATCTTTGGTTCTTCAGTTCTTTGTTTCAATTGCATATTTTCATACTCATCAGTTTAATTTAAAAGTGATAAAATAAAAATTATTATTTGTAGGAAGATCCCCACCAGACATCTTTACCCTCATACAGTCAGTATTGCTCCCCGAGCCATAAATCGATGGAAAAAGCAGTTGAGTTAGAAGCTGATTCTGTCAGTGCATCAACTTCTGCTGCAAGTGCTCCCAGTGCAGATGATACGAGGCAAGTCTCACAATTCAATCCTCTTACTGCCCCTGTTTCAAGCCCGCCACTTGTTGATGGTACAAGGGGTACACTTATTAGGCCGTCTCTATTCAAAACACACTTAAATACTGAAAATCATGATTCAAAAGATAATTTATTGACTACTGGGGTAAGTGATTTGGATGTTGCCCATATTAAATCTGGCATTGAGGGTGTTAACTTATCTATTGCTTCAAATTCTGATTACAACAAAATCCAACACAACATGCAAGTCTTCTCCTATAACAATATGCAGCAGCAGCAAACATTTTCACAACAAGGCAATGCTTCTCGAGTTCAGGGCTCTCAGTCTCAGATCAGTTATCCAGGATTAATTCGTGCATATAGCTCAAACCATTTTCACTATGGTTCCTCTAGCATTTCTACGGCAGAGGTACAGCCAATACTCCAGTCATCTGGATTCACTCCTCCACTCTATGCCTCGGCAGCTGCCTTTATGACCACACCAAATCAATTTTATCCTAGTCTTCAGCCAGGTGGCTACTTCACTTCACAACATGGTGTGGGTGGATACACTTTCCACCCTGCTGTTCTTCCCTCGTTTCTGGCTAGATCTGCCCCTCATGGTGCTGTTCCCCTGCCTATTGAAAATACTGTCTTTCCCGCTTCTGGCATCCCAGAGGGAGGAAGTGTACACGGATATGACATGCGACATCCTGATAAGTTCTATGGGCAAGTTGGATTTTCCATGCAACCTCCTCTATCCGATCCTTTTCATATGCAATACATTCGACAACCTGTGCGAGATTCCTATGGTGTGTATGGTCATTTTGGTCATCCAACGCCAAGAGATGGTGCAATGGTGAGTCAAGTGAATGCTTGTGACCCTAAAAGTGGCCCAGACATTATTTCTTATTCAACCAATCAGAGATTCCTGAATCCATCAGGTGCAGATTATAACAGTTTGAATCCAAGAAGAGGGAGCACATCAAGTTATTTTTCTTTGGGAAGCCCAATAAATGTTGGCCCTTTGATGCAATTTCCTACCTCACCTGTCATTAGTCCAGTTTTGTCAGGAACACCTGTAGGAGGAAACACTTTTTCCAGAGGGAGAAATAACACGAGTCTTTCTCAGGCTTCCTGTGGAAACGCAGGCAATTCTTTTGGACTTCAAAGTCCAAGTGGTGAAGATACCAATTCATTTTCTTTTCTTGAAGAGTTGAAATCGGGTAAAGGTCAAAGATACAAGCTGTCTGATATAGCAGGACATATTGCTGAAGTTAGGCAAGTTCTATGCTATCCCAGATTTTCTTAAGTACATATTATCAATTACTGTAACGGAAATTTACTTTCCAATTATGTCTTCAGTGTTGATCAACATGGAAGTAGATTCATTCAGCAGAAGCTGGAAAGTTGTAGTGCCGAAGAGAAGGAGTCTTTGTTCAAGGAAGTTGTGCCCCTTGCTTCCAAACTAATGACTGATGTTTTCGGCAACTATGTGATTCAGAAGGTGCTGTCCCAAATTATTTGACATTATTGGTAGATTCTTCCTGTTTTTATTCGCAAGTATTCATATGATTTCATAATTTTCTCTTCTTAAATGTGGTGCAGCTATTTGAATATGGTACCCCAAAACAACAAAAAGACCTTGCAAATCAACTGACAGATCAAATTTTGCCTTTAAGTTTGCAGATGTATGGTTGTCGTGTAATCCAAAAGGTAATATCCTGTCTCTAATGTGGCAGTGCTTCTTGATGCAATTCATGTGCAAGTGACAATGTGTTGTGTTTCTTTAGAGTAAATCTACAACGATCTTTTTCATGTTGTTAGATCCCTCATCCTCCATATCCCCATTCTTCATTTCACCCCATGTCCACGTCCAGTGTTATATGTGATGCATAAATATACTAGTTTGAAGTAGTGGTATTGACGTAGGATGCAACAAGAACAATTATAGGAGAAGGGGAGAAGAGAAAGGAGGGAGAAGGAGAAGAAGAGGGGAAGATAGAGGGAGGGAGGTAGAAAGGGAAGAAGAATTAGATAGATGGAAGAGAAACAAGGGAGATAATATCAATCTTTATTTCATTATCAAAGTCGTTTCTATTACAATGCAAAATACCCCTTTATATGGACTTTCAAAAAATCCTATTCTAAGTAGGAAATATGTAATAAAATCTATTAAATCAAACTTTGTCAATTTTTTCTAAAATACGCACCAAAATTGGAAACTAAGCCCCTGTTTGGTATACATTATTTTTTTCATTTTCATTTTTCTACTCATTTTCAACCACACATATTTCAATAAATTAATATTTTCCATCACATCAATAACTTTTCTTTCTTTTTCAACCACACATTATCATTAATCTACTATTCTAAAATACATTCTTTCAAAATAATGTGGCTCAAACACATCCTAAATATACTAATACCAGTAGATTTTGATTGAACTTGACAACTTGCTGACATTTAGGGTGCTTCTAGTACATTGTATAGCTTGGGGGATGAATTAGGAAGGATAGGATTATGCGTGATGTTAATATGTGGATTCAGCTGTATTGTTCTAATATGGCATTTGATTCTATACAATTTTAGAAAAAACCATTTAAGTATTTAAAAATAAAAAATTTATTACTATTTTTGTGAAGATTTAAAGTAGCAGAGTTAGTTTTAAGTAACCTTTTTTTCTACAAAATACAAAATGTTTTATGTAACTTACTTTTCTCTTTGGAGTAGGAAAATTACTTTTTATTTAAAAGTAATTGTTTAATTATTTACTTATGAGTAGATATACTTGCAAGTAAAAAATATTTATTTTTAAAGCTCACTTATTTACTTATGAGTAGATATACTAATTTTCTTATAAGTAAATTTACTTTTTGTCAATTACATGTTTGGATAACTTATTTATGTTTACTTGTTAAGGAAAAAAGTTACTTTTTTTAGTTAATACTTGACTATCAAAATAAGTAACTTAATTATTTTAATTTTAATTAATTAAAATTTACTTATAGCCAGGTAAATCGTTTACCTATAAGTCTATTATTAATTTATAAGCCCCTGTTTGGTATACAATAAAATTTTCATTCTCATTATTCTACTCATTTTCAACCACACATTTTTCAATAAAATAATATTTTCCATCACATCAAAATTTTTTACTTCTTTTTCAACCACACATTCTCCATCAATCTATTATTTCAGTATACATTCTTCCAAAATAATGTGGCTCAAACACACCCTAAGTATTCTTTTACTCATTAAGTAAACTTACTTATATATGAACTTAAATTACTTTTAAGTAAATTTAAGTATTTCAATTCAACTAACTTGCTCCTCATTATTCATGAGATGGTGAATAAATAATCCTGCCTAAATTCATCTCCTAAAGCTTATTATTTTAATCCGGCTGACTAAAGGAGGATAAACTCTGTGGATTAATTTAATCCAGACATTATTTGCACCTAACACTAGATAGAAAACTGATCCTTATCCGATTTTATACAACGTCAGACATGCCCTTGAAAATCTAGACCAGATGGCTGCTTCAAAATAGTCATCGTGAACATGTCATGTGGATACTGCTGTTTTAATTGATAAGAATATATGCATACTGACCTTTTTGCCTGGCCATGATCTTCCAAGAGACATTATTCTATATGGTGTGTGACTGACTGCTTATGCATGTTTATGTGTCTGTTTTTTTTTTTTTTTTTTCATTGATGTCTTCATATGTTGGGCCCACCTGTGCTGTTATGTATTGCCTGAATATAATCCATATTTTTCCAGTTCGATAAGTTTAGAAAAGGTAGCTCTGGATCGTACAGAATGACAAAAAGTTTCATGTTATGACCCAAGTTTATTAGTAATATGGCTTGTTGTTTCAAGTTTGGTAAAGGGATGGCATGTCGATTGCTTTCGACTTGGAACAATTATCTAGATTTGATCAGATGAAGTCAACATACATTTTCTTATTGTTTGTCTAACAGTTACCATAAATTCTTAAGGTTCAATCTGTCCTCCCCAATGGATATAATATCGTATTTTAATATCTTTTTATTCTTTATAGTTTATACCTAGGATATAATTTCTCCACTTCTTCAGTTTAGCTTATCAAAATGGAATCTACATGGATGTTAATACTGTTCTCTTCCTGATTTGTTTTCCCCATACAATCTGAGATAATAATGTTGGGAAAATTCATCTTACATTTGGTTGATTTATTCTATAGGCTCTTGAAGTTATTGAGCTAGAGCAAAAGGCAAAGCTTGTCAGAGAGCTGGATGGACATGTGATGAGATGTGTTCGTGATCAAAATGGGAATCATGTAATACAAAAGTGCATAGAGAGCATTCCAGCTTCCGATATTGGTTTTATAATTTCTTCGTTCCGTGGTCAAGTTGCAACACTTTCAATGCATCCTTATGGTTGCCGTGTCATACAGGTAATTTTGCATCAGTAATTGGGGGGACTGTTGCTTATTGTTTTTGCTGTTCACTTCCTTATTTCTGTTATTATAGAGATGTTTCATTTATTATTATTATTTATTTATTTATTTTGGTTTGAAGAGGGTCCTCGAGCATTGTAACGATCAGTTGCTGACACAGTTTATAGTGGATGAGATTTTGGAGTCAGTTTGCGCTCTTATTCAGGACCAGTATGGCAACTATGTCACCCAGGTTGATTTTGTTTATTTCTTCAATTTATATTAAAAAAGAGAGATCTTTACCCTACCTCCCAGCCTCTTCTTTGTTGAAGATAATATTTATATATACGTGGCCTCTCTAATAACTTAACTTTTTGGATAGAGTGGTTCAATATGGTATTAGAGCAGTTAAAGGTCCTTGTTCAAGTCTCATGCCACTCATTTAATGAAATTGTGAGCATATAAGGCTGTGATTTAAATCATATACACGTGACCTCTGTAACAGCTTTAGTTATGATGAATGCAATTGAACAAGAACCAGAATTGTAGAAGGGGAAGAGAAATAGATGGGAGAAGATAGAAGGAAGGGAGGATCTAATTGCTTTTCTAAAAATAAGTATCTAAATTTGATAAATCTTCAATATTAAATCATTACGTATCTCCATCATTAAACTTTTAGATCAAATGGATCAACATTCTTATGTTATTTCCTCCATTTTGTGTTCAAGGTTAGTTCTACTATTCTTAGAATTTTTTCCATGATGACTGAATTGAATATTATTAGTGAAATGATGAAACTGTTTTCACATCATAAAGCTTCAATTCAAACTTCCAGTTTTTGATTGGTGAATGCTGCTTATATTGTTTTTAACTAATGACAGCATGTACTAGAGAGGGGAAAGTCTCATGAAAGAAGCCAAATTATTAGCAAAATAATTGGATCTATAGTACAACTGAGCCAGCATAAATTTGCTTCAAATGTTGTCGAAAAATGTCTGGAGTGTGGTGATTCAACTGCAAGGGAGATGCTGATAAAGGAGATTATTGGGCATGGTGATAAAAACGATAATTTATTGGTATGTCAATCTAAAGCTTGGTGTTAACCATTTGTTAAATTCATGTGGGTTCCTGTTGTTAAGTGGAAAATGCATTGGTAGATCGTGTAATACTGATTTGGTGTTCTCGGTAAATAATGCAAGCATCAGAATTTAGCATGAATGTCGTTATTTCTGATGTTCGAGTCCTCCGCATTTTTATCTTGTTCTGTTATGTTGTTTACCTGTTCATGTACTCAATTTGGTGCATGAGCACATATTTGCTTTAGGTCACATAAATCGTTTCCCCTGGGTTCTCTTGTTATTGACATTTGTACTTTGGCTCTGAGAGCAGGAGTGATTCTCTTAAAGTTAGGAATTTTCCATATTTGTTAGTTTGGTAACTTTTCTTTTTCACTAGAAATTATAAGTATAAATAGGAGTAGGGCGTTTCAAGTGTGTGGACTATTGAATTGATAATTTATATATTAGGTAATGAATTTCCCCTCCAATTCATCTCTCCCTCTCTTATTCTGACTCTTCCTCTCTCTCCTGTTCAGCATCATAAACTCATAAAACTCAATATGGCATCTTTGAAGTAAAAAAAATCATAATTAATTATTTGCTACTTTTACGAATATGCCTACCTAAAAATTTGCGTAGACCTTCAATGCTTCATACTTGTGGTAGAAGGCATCCGGTCATGCTCTATTGGAAAGGGTAATTTTCCTAGCTATTATTTTTTGATTTTCTTCCTTAGCATTCCCACATTTAATATTTTTAAAGCTCATTACTATTGGCAATATATGACAAACTATTTTTACTTAATAAATTGTCATCGATAGATAACAACAATTTACACTTGTTAATGGAAATATATAGCCCCTATTTTGTTTAGATAAAAAATCAATTTTTTAGTAGATTTTTATAAAAGTTGGTGGAATACATGGTTGAAAAGTTGTATGTCTCATGAAATGTGGGGTTAAAATTAATTGTTGACTTTGATTTAGATTGTAATCAAACTTTTTAGTAAGGCCCAGCCGCCCAGGGCATAGTATTAAATAATTGATAACTAAAATTTTAAATTAATTGACAACTAGAATCTTATTATTGAAATAAACAATAATATTAATTATTTTAATACATATAAAATCGTGTTAATAGTTGACAATTATAAATTTATAATTTTATCATTGAACATAGATAATAGTGTTAAAATTTTGAATGCATGTAAATATTGTTAATAATATACAACTATAATTTTATTATTGGAATTAGATTGTGGTATTTAATACACATATCCTTCAGCATATCCTATTTTATTATTTTTTTTAAAAATCTGTATTGGCATATCCCTATAGTGTCTTATTCGAATTACGTATCCGAATCCGTGCTTCTTAGATGGTAAATGTTAAGGTTACATTGTTTAATTTTAATATGTATTCCGGCTCTGGCCATACAATTGCATTATATTTGATATTGATTTCTTTTGTTGATCATTTCAAAGAATATGTTTACTTTCTCCGTCTCCTTTTTATCTTTTTGGTTCCCTCTGTGATTTGCATGACCTGGAAGTGATATAAGAGTTTCAGATATCATTAATGTGATCATGTGTGTTTTAGTCTGCCTACGCTGACTGACCCATCCATTTATGCTTCTCAAATGTTTCTGCTTTTGATATTTGTGCCTTAGATAATGATGAAAGACCAATATGCAAATTATGTCATCCAGAAGATTCTTCAAAAATGTACCGATGATCAGAGGGAAGTGTTACACGGTTTAATAAGAAATCATCTTACTGCTTTAAAGAAGTATACATATGGAAAACACATTGTTGCTCGATTTGAGCATCTGTGTGGAGAAGGTGCGTACTTTCTTTTACTTGCTTTCTATTTTATTCATGGTTGTGTTATCATAATAGCAATCAAAAGTGATGTACGTTTTTGTTTGGTATTTGAATGAAGCTTGAACCAGATATGGGCAAACCAAACTTGATTGTGCATTTTGGTACTGTTTTGTGTTTTTCCTAATTAGCTTAATCGGCCAAGTTTAAAAGATTTACAGGATTAAAATGTGTTTGAATTGCTTTGTTTTTGAGCTATCTCAAACAAGCTTATTTATGGACCTAAATATAGTCACGATCCTCTCTCGACCGTTATTATATGATGATTGATGAATAAAGCTAATCCTATCATTGAACTCGTAAAGGGAACTAGTCAGAGGTCTGGATTATGCAGCAGCCTAGTAAGCTCGGACACTGATATTTCAAGACCTAGTAAATGTAGGAGTGAACAGATGAATACTCATTCGGCAAATCATCTCTTTTATGCTTCTCTGTTTTCTTTTCTGGGATTGGCAATCCTGTTTTGCTTACAAAAGCATAAAATTTCATTTTTTAGCATATAAATATTTAAATGGTTATTCTTGTATGTCTTGTTTGCTCAAGGATCTTTGCATTCCTGTTGCTATAAAAAGGGATCCAATTGGGAAGTGATTTTTAGAAATTCTTGTTATTAAACTCTTTATATTCAGTGTTTTTGAAGTCTCCATAATAACACTTCGAAAAATAATTCTTAATTTAACAGTGTTTTAAAATAATTCTGATATATCTCTTTACCAGCTGGATATGCAGCAATAACCTTATGTTAAAAGAAAGAAATGTTCTCAAATTAAAATTGCAGAGAAAGGACTCTCACTACACTAACACGCAGCCTGGTCCATCGCCACCTTCCCTTCTCTTCAAATATAAGCATGTCAAAATTGCCCTTAAAGAACTGCCAACACAATTTCCAGTAACGAAAATGAATCTCTCTATGCTCTTTTATTTCCACCTCTGAACAAAGCCTGTATCTTCTTTCTTTACATTGCTACTAAATCAGTTGAAGCAACAAACAGGCGGCAGTTGAGTGAGTCTAGGAATGCTTTTCTGCCTAAACCCACTATAAGTTTCTGCTGTTAGGCGCTCAAGCATGCAAAGAAAGCTGGCCTGACCTTAAATTATATTAGTAATAGGCTTTTAGTCATCTAGCTCACCACTGCCTTTTACAAAAAGGCTTTAGGGTTTTGTCGTGATTGTTGTGAAATCTTGGTTGAGAATTTCAGAAGGAAGAAGGGATTGGCTATCGTTTATATTGGTACCAGAACGTCAATGTCCCACCAGTTCAATTAAGCCCCTGTTTCAGCCCCATTATCTATAAACTTATTTTTTACCAAATTCATTTTTAACAACACTTTCTCCCAATACAAAATTTTAGACGTAAATCTTAAATATTTCCTTACTTTTTTACCACATTCTCCAAAAAATCACTATTACCGAATCTATTCTCCAAAAATATGGGGCTCAAACAAACCCTAAATCTTATATGTTGCTAGGTATTTATGCCACTTTGGAACTTGCGAGGCCCATCTTTGGTGCTTTTGACTTCTAATACAGTCATTGATTCGATTTCTGTGAGCTATACACCAATGGCAAAAATGCCAGCATTTGTAAACAAATTACAGAATGATTTGGGGTTCTAGCTTGTAGCAGATATGTACTAGAATTTGCATATAAATCATTGGCTCATTTCTTGATGTGGATGGATTGATTTTTCTGGATTTATTTATCCTCTCCTTCAATGTACGTGCTGATGTCTTCACAAGCACTGTTCTTTGGCAAATTATTGGGGGCTTTCTACGGGGGAGATGGGAGTGTGAACTATTTTGAAAGGATCAAAGTGTCATTTAGTACAAGATTATCTTACTGTTCAACACAAGATCATCATTTTATTGAGATATAAATGCCAATAAAAATAATATATTGGATATTGTTTTAAAGAGATTTGAGAGATCAAGATTCATATTCTGTAGGCATGTTTCCAGGAAACAAATCTACTAGTCAATATTTTTTAGGCATGAGTCGCACCATAGGATACCTGTCCAATGACTTTTTAGCTCTATCCAAACTCATGAACATCCTCAGCTGATTTATAAGACCTCGTTGTCTTCAATAATGTCTATCTGAACGGAATTGAACCCATCTGTGCTTTAAGTACTTTCTGAGGGATCATAAACCCAAATGTGATACAGAAATAGATATATCGAATTTTTTGTTTTCGTTCGAAGATTATGTTGTACAAGTTTTATTCTGCATTATCGTGACATTATTTTTTCATCTCCACGATAAATTATTCCCTTACCACTTAATTTATATGCATGCAGAAATTCAAACATCAGAATCATAGTGCCCCATCTGGAGCTGCCATTCTTGCTGTCTCTTCCAAAGGGCTTCTCTGTATATTATATTACTAGGTTAACATGTAAAGTTCAGAATGCATGAACGGTAATTTGTGGATGTATTGGAGTATGCTGCTTGTAGATGATAACTTTTTTTTTTTATTTCTCTAAAATTAATTCCCGTGTGTGGCTTACTGGCTTTCCAATATTCCATACTTTACCATATATTTTTGAACCTGCGAAGTATGAAGTAGCTGCTCCGGGGTGTGTGCGTGTGTGTTTTTTGGGTTTGAATTTATGGTTGCACGATCCGGTGGTAGGCCGTGACAGTTCTGAACCACATGCTCATGGAAGGTATACTTATCGATATTTTTTATGTATTGAAGTGGCTGATTTCAACAGTTGGAACAAAAACGAGTCGCGAGAGGTCTTACAAACCAAAAATGAAGAGGTCATTCATCCGGTGATCTTCATAATAGGAGTGGGCATGGTCCGATCTGGTTCGATTCTAAAATTTGGTTCCGTTCTCTTTAGAAAGAACCGAACCAAACTCGAAATTTTTGAGTATTTAATAAATGGAACCATTGGATTTAAATTCAATTATGGAATCGTTCGGGCTCGATTCTATTCGATTCAATTCGATTCGGTTTTGAAATTTCGTACAATATTTTTTTTTTTAATATTACAACAAAGCTACATTAATTCGATTATGACATATTCAACCCCTGTTTGGTACACATTAAAATTTTTATTTTTATTTTCATTCTTCTATTTAGTTTAGTCGCACGTTTTTCAATAAAATAATATTTTTCATCACATCAATAATTTTTCTTTTTTTTTTCAACCACACATACTTCATCAATATGTTATTTCAAAATATATTCTTCCAAAATAATGTGGTTCAAACACACCCTCAATCTTAACTCTTACAAAATAACGTAGTCCAATCTCATAATATCTTTTGCACCTCTCTTTGTTGAATTCTTCATATATTTGATTATTAAAATCACATGAAATGGAAGATGGCTGTTCACAATAATAGAACAGTGGAAATGACACTGTGATAGGATAAGAGATTTAGGTAAAACTTAGATCAATTTAATTAAGTTAGGGTTGGCTGAAAATTAGAAATAGTAAAATTCAAATTTTGGGTTTAATTAGTTAGGAACTTATTTTAAAAAATAAAATAATTTGACTTATTTAAAAAAAATAAAAAAAATTAGGGAGATTTGATTTTTATTCGGTTCAGTTCGGGTCCGGTTCGATCCGATTTAGTTCGGGAGTTTTTCCAGCCCCATTTCATAAACTGAGCTATTTTTAGAGCCCATAACTGTAAATCGAGAGTGGAATTTAAGCACATTAAGGGCCCGTTCGGTAGAGATTAAAACTGGATTAAAATTGAAAAATTAGCCGTTATTATTTACTTTTATTAGACGAGTGGAACCTAATAACAGCCATATTTTTAATTTTAATTGAATTTTAATTCATACTGAACGGAGCCTAAGTACCTTCCTTGAGAACTTGGTTTTAACTGAGTTCTACTCCCAAAGTTATAACAATGGTAATAGAACAAGTGTCCTTTGTTGGGGGAATGCTCCACAAAAGGTGGCATGGGAGTCACGTGACCCCCAACTTTAGGATCAAATTTTTTTTTAATTAAATTTTTTATGTTTTTGTCGCAATTTTCGAAGTCATTATGGGATGTTCAATGAAGTGAAAATATTGTATTTTTAATATCATTTCAAAGTAATCACGACACAATTTTCTATATCGTTAATGACACATGAAACAATCAATCGTAGCAAATGTTATGGCTTGTCAAAGTTCCAAACTAATATTTCAAGAATTTCGATAACA
Source organism: Fraxinus sp. D2006-0159 (assembly GCA_903798375.1). NCBI lineage: Eukaryota > Viridiplantae > Streptophyta > Magnoliopsida > Lamiales > Oleaceae > Fraxinus > Fraxinus sp. D2006-0159. The sequence goes on along the minus strand of CAIGRQ010104176.1, from coordinate 1,144 downwards.
TTTTAACTTTATAAAAATTCTGTGACAATCATGGTAGCCGAATCTATTAAAGATGTGTCAAATGTACATCTTAGAAAGAGACGTCTAACTTGTTTTTTTTTTTTTTCTTAATAATTATTATTACTTTTCGATACAAATTTCTTAATATAATTTACACCATATTATTCAGCAATTTTACATGAATATAACATCAAAAAATTTTGAACTATACATTCGAAAAAGTCCTACACCATGTAAATTTTTGGATGTAAAATTAAATAAGGTATGATTCTTTTGGATGTAAATTTTCAAACGTAAAATTCCTCACAACTTTTTTACAAGTTTGATTGTTAAATCAAAATGTCTGCGTCCGCAATGATTCACTACGGATAGGATTTAGAGATATTAATTCCAGCACAGAGTTGCTCAATTCTAAAGTGGGTAGATTGTAACGATTAGTTTTGAATCTTGTGGAAATGTCATTTTGTGGTGTTACAAGCACATTTATCAGCCCTTCAACTTATTTTTGCTCGAAAATTGCACATGCATCCTAAATTCTTCTTCACAGTAACGTCCATAAAGAAATGATACAGGACCAATTGTATCGTTTAATTGGTGCACATTTGATGAACCAGTACATCGTCCTCTCCCATAGGACCAGTCATTGGTGACCGTTTATTTGCTCTTTTATATCCACATAAATACAAAAATATTTCAGTGTGGGTACTACTAAGCTGGTTCAGTCCAATATTTCTTTGTAATGGGACAAAAAATAGATCGAGTGATTTCTGGCACGTTTAAGTTTTTCACAATTGAAATTGTTCACGGAAATATATTTCGAATTGAACGGTTCGTTAACAAGTAATAAAGTGAATTTTGAGTTCAAGTATCGTCCCACGAAGATTGATTACTTCAATTTTAATTATTGTGACCTTAACCGAAACAAGAGTAATATGATGTATTTGTTTGTGACAAAATTATGAATAAACTAATCTACTTATGCAATTATGAGTAAATTAACTAACTAGATGCAAATTATTCTAATTGCGGATTAATGTGTTCAATAAATAACAAACGTACTAGGATCCCAAATTCCCATGCAATAATCAATTTTAACTATAGTTTTACACATTGACAACACGATTGAATTTTGACGAATCAATGT
>CAIGRQ010104141.1:0-13034 GCA_903798375.1 Fraxinus sp. D2006-0159 | reverse complement strand
AAGAATGCAATGAAAAAAGTTTGAAACGTAAATGTTATATTGTATAAAGGTTATGGACATTTTATGCAATTAAAGTGTAGTTTAGTTATTAAACATTGTAGTGTTGATATATTTAGTTACTGTTTGATGACCTTTAAATTTAATTTTTTTTCTACGCACTCATTTTCTGTACGTAAATTCAATTTTTTCTATTTTTTAATTATATATTTTTCAAAAATTTACTATTCAAAACATTGTTTTTGATAAATAATGACTACCAAGTGGGGCTTAGTTAGTCTTAGACAAATCAAATGGGGCTTATTTACATTAAAGTATTTTCATTTTTCAAGATTTTTTGGCATTTCCTTAATTTTCCCTGGAGATTAACAATTGCGAGTGTTTTTGAGGCACATTATTTCGGAATAATATATTTTGGAATAGTAGATTGATGGAGAATGTGTTGTTGAAAAAGAAGAAAAAAGTTATTGATGCGATGGAAAATATTATTTTATTGAAGAATGTGTGGTCGAAAATGATTAGAAGAATGAAAATAAAAATTTTAATATGTACCAAACAAGGGTTGATTATTCTAGACGGACATGGCTTACGTGGTCCTGTCCGTGTAGCAAAACTCTTTAATAAGAGTAATGTTATGTAGTCTTATTGAAGCTACAATTTCAATCTAGAGTATATTAGACAATATTTTGAATGAAGTTATTTAATTTAATCTTTCATTTAATGTTACATTAAAGTTACAAGCCGGCGTTTATAAGTAACAAATAACATTAATCATTTTAACTATTTGAAGTTGGTTGGGCCGGTCAAGTGGAAAACCCGCTCAACCTTCGGGCAGGCGGGAACACCCGGATCTACCGAGAAACCCGTTTACTGTAAAATGAGATCCCATTTCCCATCCATCAATTACCTTTCTCGATTTTGCTGCTTCGCCTTCGCCGAAGATTGCTATGGCGTCGCCGTCTGATCCATCCAAACAGTAAGTGCTTTCAAAAGGTCTCTCTAAATCTTAGTTTCATTATTGAATTGAGTTATATTGAATGGCTGAGATTGTTATCGAAGGAACGTTGTAAGGAAGCAAAACAAAGGGGCCCCAATCAAATTCTTGGTTCCTCTAATCTATGCCCCTGTTCTTCCTCTTAGTAATATTTTTTTTCTCTCTTTTATATATTTTTATTGTAATTTTAATTGTTACTATGCTATACATTCGTTTTGAATTTATACTGTATTTTCCTAACAGTTCGGCTTACGCTCCGGCACAGGCCGGTTTTGAGGGATCGATTATTTACTGGGGTTTTGGTTGGTGCCTTCGCTCATGGTTTATACTTGGTGTATCCTTTTTCGCTTCAATACGTTTGTGGTTTTAATATTTAATGCTTTTATGTTTCTGCCTGCTTTATTTCCTTTGTTTTACTGCAAATATGTATTACTCAATTGTAAATGCATCTCATTTCGTCTTGCATCATGGGTGCCCTTGTTTTTTCAACTGGATTCACCTCAAAGTGTTTAGGATTTTATGACAATTTCTCATTTATCAAGATCATTGTGCATCATGCGTGCCCCTTGTTTTTTCATCTGGATTCTCTGAACAGTGTTTAGGATTTTTCAACAATTGTAGGATCAAAATCGGCTATATTTGAATGCCTGTAACAAAATGTAGAGATAAAATTTGTGGTCTTAATTGGTGTAACTTGAATTTGATTTGATGGAGCAAAAATAGATGGGGAATGTGGATAGATTCTAGATCAATAGCTTTTCCGATAAGTCTTTTGCATAGTAGACTTTTTGGTTGCAGGGGAGGTTGCTTATTGTCTAATCTACCTTCTTAGTTACAACTGATGCTAGGATACCATCCAGAACCATTGTAATTATCAAACATGGAATTCCTCTATTTATACCCTATTTGATCCACATTCTTACGAAAATTCATTTTTTCAAAACTCATTTTCAACCATACATTATTCAATAAAATAATATTACACGCAAATATAAAACTTTTCTTATTTTTTAACCACATATCTTCCATCAAATCACTATTTAAAATGCATTCTGCACTCAATAATATACATCAAACAGGGTCTTAGTAACTTCTCTCCATTCTCTATACACAAATGCAACTTTTTTCCTTTAGTGCCGTCATATTGGTTTTTCCTAAAAGCCTGAAGCTCAAATGAATTTCTGTATCAATAATGATTGAAGATTATAAAATAAGTAGAGGTAAAGAAGGGTTGTTTTGGCTCTGACACATATCTGATATAGGAGTTAGGACTTGTATGTGTAAGTAACCTGTGCATATGTAGCTGAGATGCAGTGATGACAAAAAACCTGCCTCGACGGGTTGGTGGGGCGGGGCGGGGGTGCCTCACCTCGAACCCGCCTTAGTTGATTAATTGGGATTTTGTTTCTTGTAATCATTTGCGATCAATTTCTTCTATTCTTGATGGGATTTTTTAGTTAATTATTGTAAAATTAAATCTTAATAATTGGGACTTCTTTTCGTGTAATCACATATAATTAATTTCAGACTTCTATTCTTGATCAGTTTTTTATCTAATTAATTGAATATGTAATTTTTAGTTGGGGTATAGACATGATTTTGAACATTTATATAAATTCACAGAAGGGGTTTTGATTATGATTTTTTTTTTTTCAAATGATTTGTCTGTCAACATTATTGGTGTTTGCTTTCCTTCATACTGTGTATGTAAAAAAAAATTAGTTAACGAAAAAAAAAAATGAAAAAAGGGGGCAGGAAACGGGGCCGGCCCGCGCCCGCGCCCCTCTTCGTCTAAGGCGGGGCGGGGGAGTGGTGCCTCGAACCCGCCCCAATTCCATCTCTACTGAGATGTGATATCAATTTATTTCGATGTGGTTAAAAATGGACGGTATGATTCAGGCTGGAAAGGTCTAAATATATGTAGAACTGCTGATAAAGGTATCGGTTAGAATGTATAGAAAGGAAAGAGAAAAACTGCTAAATGGATGGTAAGAGTATTTATATATAGGTAATTGGATTATTCTGATTGGTTATGGAAATTAGGAAGGAAAGGGCTTTTTCTGTGTATTTCATTTATTCATATTGTAAGGACAATTGCCGTGCAACCTTTTTTGAGAAAGAAATTCAGAACCTTGGCGAGGATAAAAGCATGATGCAACTGTACCACCATGTAAATTTTGCTCTGCCTTTTGTTTTTCTCTTGACCTATTCTACTGAGACGGAGACGGTGTACACTTACGAATGAGAGGTTATTGAGACCGATGCAGTACATTCTCCAACCACTTGTGCCGCTCATCCCTAATTTACTTTGAATTGGTGTCACCTCTGCTTATTGGTTTATGTTCTTATTTCTTTTGTTATCTATTCCATCACAATTACACATTCATTAGAACATCTTTATTTCTACTACATTAATATTATGAAAATTTTATCCTTTCAAGTTCCAACATTTTTCTTATAAAGTATAGATGATCTATAACCATTGTTAGAACTTGCCTTGTTAAGCTCATAGATATCTCCGTATTACATAAACTTTCATCTTATGATGCTTAGACTCGGATACGGGTTCGTATCTAAGTGTCGGATCTTTTATTTTCTAAAATGTAGGATACGGGAAAAATAGTTCAAATTTCGGACGCAGGTACGTCTTTCAAACTTTAATTTTTTTACTAATCCAAGATGTTATTTTGAATAGGCCAAAATCAATTATTCACAAAAAAGGAAATGGTTATTGAATAAGGGGTTAAGACGAATAAAATACAATTTTAGGGTTCAATTTTTAATTATGGGAATTATTAAATATTATATAAAATAGAAAATGAGGGATTTGATTGCAATTTGGATTTAGTGGAGCACTATGTAGCACTATATGTAATCCATTTCATTTTATATAAATAAACAGAGAGAGAAATAAGGAAAAAAATGAAGAAAATGGAAAGAAAAAGAAAGAAGAAAAAGAAGGAAAAACCTAGCGCAACCACCTTTCTCTACCATCTCGGTTGCGACATTAGGTCTATAGAGAGCAAAAAGTGGAAAGAAGACTAAGGGAAAGAAAAGGAAAAGAAAGAAAAAGAAAGAAAGAAGAAGAAAAACGACAAAGTGTCCAGTTGAACTTGAAGGATCCAATACATATCACATACCCATACCCATACCCATGTTATATCGTGTCCGACACGAGTACTCTATTTCGAAGACTTCGAGTATCAGGGCTTTCATCCAACCTGCTGTAATTATATGTATTAGATTTTCCTCAAGTTCTCATTCATTGTTATTTATTGAACCTAAGAAACTTCAATCACTGTGAAAGCCCATGCTGAAGAATCTTTTACCACTAAACATTAAGGGCCTGTTTGAGAGAAATTTTTGTTTCATTTTTAAACATTTTATTACCGTTGCACAGTAGTCTTCCATCCATTTCCAACAATGTCTGACACATAAATCTGCATCCTAGAAATTGGTAAGTTTCTCTCTCCACAATTTTCGTTTTTACACCCATTCTCAACCGCTCAAATTATTTACACAATACTTACAATTTGGGGGGTAAAAAGGGAAATGCATGAGAGAGAATCTTACAATTTTCAAGTCAACAATGTCATGCGTCAGACATTGTGGAAAATGGGTGATAAACTACTATGCAACGATCATGAAATTTCAAAAAATGAATCCAAAAATTTCTCTCAAACAGGGGCTAACTAAAGGTAAAAACAGGACATGTGGACTATTGATACAACCCTTATAGCCACCATAGTTGAGAAGACTAAAGTACCGTTCACTTGTAAACCTTAATAACAGCAAATAAATTTGTTTTGCTACTTTCAAAATCTTAACTAATTTTTACAAAGGGTTTATCTGACGCAGTAGTGTATATTTGACAACAAACAATTGAAGATTTAGCAAAGAAAGGGATGCAAACAGAGATGGATCTAGAATCGGACTACAAGCCGGACTAATATGTAGATAAAGTTAAATTTACACAAAAGAAAAAAAAAACACAAAAAAAATTAACGGGCTAGCCCGGTCCAGTGCCCCCTAAATCTGTCCCTGGGTGCAAAGAAGAGAATAATTGAGGGCAAAGGAAATCGATTTTTATTCATATGTTCAGGTTGTGAATTACAATGTATAATTATTTATAGAGCAAAACAAACTTAAAATTAATAGAACTTCTAATAAACTAAAACTTTATCAAAATAACTAAATCTAATCTAAAAATTCATAATTAGAATTAGACTCTATTTTAAACTTCTATCTAAACTGTAACTCTATCTCCATCATTATCATTCACCTTGGACACGTTGGCTTCATTCACAAATGCTTTATTTGATGAAATGTGATCCGCATTGTTTCTTGGGCTTTCATAGCCTATAGGTTATCTGGCCAGTCAATTGCCGTCGTGTCACAAAGCAGACCTTTGAGTGGAATTTGGCTTTATAATATGGTGCAAGGTGGTGATAATATTATATGACCTTGTTTATAAGGTTGAGCTTACTTGGAAACAATGAATCTGTGCTATGACCTGTTCCAAATCGTTTTTCTTGTACTTATTCATATCCTTGTCTATTAACTCATCCCATAAGTTCTTTCTTCTACCACTCGTGCTCCTAACTTGATCTTTTTGGATGATAATCCTGATGATTTTAAGGATGCCGTGAGCTTTTCTTACTGAATAGGGATGTATTTTATTGAGAATGCTTTCATGGCAATTCTTTTTCTTGACACTACACTCTCTGGTGAACTCCCAATGTTACAGTATTTTCAGCTTGCTTTACCTCTAGCTTTTTAAGTACTTGGATGAGTTGCTTGTTATGGACACTTCGTAATATGTGTGGACCTATTTGCTTACTGCATATGTTGGAAGGGGGAAGTATATGTTATGTAACTAGCTCATAATTGCTGACTGATACGTTTTATTTAAGCTGTGGGCTCTAGGGATTTCATCACTGAAGTGCAACTATTATCACATTCTTTGTGTTTTGATTATTCGAATGAATTTTTGACGTGGACTTAGGTATGAATCAAATGATTATTAATTAAATGTTTTAGGAGTGTTCATTGATTTTCTTGTCCCAAACACCCTAGGTCTCTGTACAGATTTCACAACGAATTTTGATATCATCCGAAATCTGTCTAGAAATCTGCTGTTCTTGCTAATTTCCCGAATTGGTTATTGTATACTTGGAAGTATTCATCTTCTGAAATTCAAGGATGTGTACGTGCATTTGGGACACGATTTACCACAATGGTTTTCATGATGTTATCTATTATATGATATCTAACTGGACAACGTCCTCAAGTAATTTCAAAATTTTGATGAAATTGTGGTGTGTAAATGCTGACAACGGTACCACTTTCAGAATGCTCCAACTACACGAGGAAGAAGCATAGTAAAAAGAAAATGAAAAGTAATTGTCAATGTTTAAGTAGTGACATTTCTTTTGATAGCAAAATCAATGTCTCCATGGGCAAAGATGGAAAGGAACGTGAAATTTAGCGCCTGTTTGAGCCCTATTTTTGGCTAAGGATGCATTTTGGAATAGTATATTGATGGAGAATGTGTAGTTAAAAAATAAGGAAAATTTGTGGGTTTGTGTGTAATATTATTTTATTGAAGAATTTGTAGTTGAAAAGATAAGAGAAAAATGTGTTTTGGAGATAATGGGGATTAAACAAGGGCTTAATCATCAATGTATAAATAGTGTTATATTTCTTGTTATAGCAAAATCATTGTGTTTTGGAAATAATGGGGATTAAACAAGGGCTTAATCATCAATGTATAAATAGTGTTATATTTCTTGTTATAGCAAAATCATTGTCTACTTGGAGAGGTAGATGACTTTTTGCTAACTACATGTTTATTCGGCAAATTTCTTCCATCCCTTCTACTAAATAGTTTTTCTGTTGGAAAATATTGCACTTGCATGCGATATTTCGGAAATTATGAAGGTCTGCAAAATGTTTTCTATCCACGTACTTTTGATAAATGGAGGAATCTTCATTATCTACTATAAATATCGAGTTTGTGGGTTTGTGTGTGTGTGTGTGTGTGTGGTTGCATCTATTCTTCTAATCCTTCGAAACATTTCCAAGTGATCTGCACTTGAAAAGTCCTCACGTCGAATTGAGTTCAACATATGCCAATGCGTTGTCACCTTTTCAATTTTATGCCTGAAGAAATCTTTTATTTTGTTTAATAGTTAATTTGTTAACCTCTTGTGCTTGTGTTCCATCATAGAACATTATGCTGCATGTTAGATACAACACTTTGAAACTGTTCATCGTGCAGGCTTTTTCCTTGTAATTGCTTGTTGGTTCTTTTGTTCTTTTTCCTTACAGACATGTTCAGAACAGATATATATGATGCTGAAAGCAAGTGAATTGGCTGAAGAAGCATAGTATAATTCTACATCGTGGAATTATGGCTTAAATGAACACACTTTGATAAACAAATTATTTGCTACTTAGAAACGCCTACTTGTAATTCCTTTCTCTTGTGGTGGATTTCCTTTTGTTAACATCGAGTAGCTTTAATCGAGTCTATGATTTTGACGGAGGAAAATTAAGGGAGTGAAACTGTTGAAGTGAGAAACTTTCTATGAGAACTCACTGCTTACAATTTGAGTTAGAACAACAATAATTGTGGAATGGCTGTGGAAAACAAAGCAATTGTTATTTGGTGAAATTTCGTGAAATTTTTCATTTAAAGTATTGAATTCTAAAAAATAATAATAATAAATAAATGGGGTTGGGCATCTGCTAATTGGACCTGACCTGACTAAGAGGGTAACCCTTGTCCCATTCGGGGTGGGATCTTATGAGTATCGAGTTTGTTTGCCATCCCTAGAAGGACGAGGAGGAGGAAAAAAAATGAGAAAGAAAGAATTATTTATTTTAATTTTTTAGAAATTTACTTGGGACTCGTCACTTTTTAAAAAAATTTGTGAGTACGGTTGCAATTAAGTCATTTATTTTCTTTTTGTTTTATTTAAATATGAGGGTATATTTGTCATTTCACATTTTTACTGAGAAATTGTATGGAAATTGATGCAAATGATGATCTTCACAATGAAATGTGGAAATATGGGTGAAAATGCAAAAATTTGAAAGATTGGAATGTTTTGCATAATGAACTTTAAACGTAAAGACGTTTTGTGCTAATAACCCGTTGTCACTTAATTCTAGTGCTTGTTCTCAATTAGAGTAAAAAGAAAGCTGTTCACCATATTTAAGAATCTTTAGTGCTACTGCTACCCAACTAGAATTTAGTCACTTCATTGACCATATATGTAGAAAAAAAAAAATCCATTTGTTTACCTAAATACTACATTCCTTAATTAAGTTACTAACATTTTTGACAGCACTTGTTTTTACTTAGTGAAACTACTTAAATAAGATTAAGCTAACTATAATGAAATTCACATTTAAAAAAAAAATTATAATGATAATTTGACTTAATTATTTATTTATTACTAGTTAGTTATAGGTTTTTAAATTCTTAAATAATTGATATATTTTTCCAGTAACTTAATCAGGCTGCTTGTGTATATTTTTAACTACTCAAAATTATAATTATTTTGTGTTGGTACTTCCCGCCTTATAAGGGGAAGATTTGTAGAAAAATATTAGAAGATGAAAGGGGGAAAAAATATTTTAAATGTAGCTTTACGAATAAAAATAAAAATAAAAAGGGGAATATAATGAAAAAGAGAAGAGTCATATATTGCACAAAATAATAAAGAGAGCACCAAGAAAAAAAAATATTCGTTTTTATAGTTATCTAAGAAGCATTTAGCTTCTAAGTATCTCTCCAATGTTCTGATACTACATTTTAATATTTGAATCAATATCAACTTTGGGTTTATTTCATAATATATTTAATTTTTTTAGTAAAGTTAATTTTATTAATTTGAATATCCTAGTTTATTTTTTTAATATTTTTAGAATCTTATTTTGATATTAACTTTCAAAATATCAAGCTCTGAGCTCCATTAAAATTAAAATTCTGAGAAAAAAATATGTTTTGGAATAGTAATTTTTTTTTAGAGAATTTGTGATTTAAAAATAAGGAAAAAAATTGGGTTTACATTAAATATTATTTTATTGAAAATTGTGGTTAAAAATAAGAAAGAAAGAAAATGTAATTTTATAAACCAAACATAGTCTAAAAGTATTTACTTTTCATTAAAAGAAATTTTATTTATTTTGACTGCAACTTCATGCACTAGTAGATACCATTTCGAATTTGAAATAACGAGGTTCGACCCAATTAACATCTAAAGGGGGTGAATATGTGTTTATTCATAATTAAAGTTTATGTTCGACTTTACGTGTGGAATTATACAATAAAAGCAACAAATCACTTTTTAATTGTTTTTAATATTTAAACAAACAATCCAAATATCTTTAGTTGAAGTGCCGCAGTTTGTAATAAGAAAGTAATCAATATTGATGACGAAGAAATCCAACTGGGTAAAAGCTCCAAGATCAAATTAGTTATCTCCACTATAAACGAATTAACTTACAGTACTGTCAGACTCGACTAATTTTAGTACTTACTGACCACCGACTGTAGTCACCAAATCCCTCCTGGATTGCGTACTCTTGCATCAACTCCCGTCCTTCGAAATTCGTCTATCTCCTGGGGATTAACGAGAACTCTTTGTTCTCCAATGACTAGAAACTCTGGTCACCTTCTTTGATCTTCAGAACTCTGACGATGTTGTGGAAGTATGTGTTTTGATATTTGGTTTATGTGAGGATGATGTTTTTCTAAGCAATGATCAAATCAAAATAATGGTTGAACTCAATGAATGATGAAAAATGATATGGAGGATGAAAAACCTTGTTTCTCTCAATGTTCAACTTCTTTTTTTCGTGTGGTAGCATTCATATATATACTGTGAGCCGGATAAAGCCTTGGAAAACGCAAATGAGGTTTTTTCGGAAAACATAGTCGCTCGAGCGAGAGCTTAGCGATAGGCGTGCAACGGTCTCTCACTCGAGTGAAATCGACAAGTGGACGACACAGCTTCTGTTTTTACTGCTCGATCGAAAGTTGGGCGATAGGCTAGCGAAATTGCAGCGACGTTCACTCCTTTGTTCCATACTCGAACCCTAAAACTACTAATTTACTACTTGGCCTTTTGACTTTTAAAAACTCTTTTACAACAATAATTTTGTCATTTGGTCCCTGATTTTTAAACTTCAATCTTTAAACCCCTGAAATTTTGTAATTTCCCTTTTAAAAACTCTTTTACAACAATAATTTTGTCAAAAGATTGTCAACAATTTCAAAACCTAACAGAATTTACCAAACATATATATTTTTCCCGTTTTAGATGTGCTAATAGTTCAAGTTTAAGGAAAATAAAAATGTGTGTGTGTGTGTATATATATATATGCATTTTGCACTCTTAATACTTTTACGAGATATTATATATTAAGCAAGAAAATAAATTAAAATTTAATCTATTATACCATAATGTCTAAAACATGTCCTCCATTCGTTAAAGTTCGAGTTAGATTTTTTTGCCACTAAGGATCGGTATTTGAATAGAAATAAATAGAACAATTAATAAATTTTGTTAATAATCTAATGTTAACTAACTCTTAAGCTAAGCCAAAGCCCAAACATTCCCTTATATCTAAAAAAATATTCTTTTTTTCATAAATGCACAAACTAAAGTCTCAAGAATAATGCCCGCTTACCAAAGAAGTTGCCGCCTAGGAAGGAGGTTGATCACCGCACTAAGCCCCTCGCCATGCTCCTCTGGGGCAAGGCAATTTGTCAAAAATTGTCCTACTGATATTTTGTATGACAAAAAAGCTCCCCTTCTTGATTGAGTTTTTGTTAACTAGCTTTTAAGCTAAGCCAAAGCCCAAACATTCCCTTAAGTATAAAAAAATATTCTTTTTTTAAATGCACAAACTAAAGTCTAAAAAATATTCTGTACAAACTAAAGTTAGAGATAGTCATTACGAAATTTGTCCAAACAAAAGGTATATTCAAAAGGACTGCATGAAGGAATATTTTGACAGTTGTGACCAAGAGAATCTCTTCCACAATGGACACACAAAAAGATTGATAAAAATATCGTAAACTTAAAGGGAAGATTGCAGCTGCGGTCTCCAATCTTTTCAATTTTTATAGATTTTATCTTAATTTTCAATTTGTGTCTGCTGAGGTCCCTAATCTTTGAAAAATTAACAACGAGGCCCAAACTCAAACATTTGACATTTAGTTAACTAAAAATAGTGGAATTTAACCAAATGAAAAAAGGTGAGATGGTAACTTTGTATTTATCTTCATTCATCCCTTAAAAAAAAACTAAAAACTAAAAACCAAAAAAACCTATTCATTCATCTTCTTCACCCCTCAACCTCCCACCCCACACCCACCCTGCCACCCAAAATGAAAAATCAAAAAATCAACCACCCCACCCCCAACTGCCCACCTCCGCCACCCGCCACCACTTGAGCCACCGTCACCCTTCCATTTCCATGTGCAAACAAGTATATTTCTTTCCCTGTCCGTATTTTTTCGCTTTAAATCGTTGTGGTGGCTTTTTCATTTCTATAGTCTGTTTTAAATCGTTGTTGTGACTTTGATTTTGAAACTTAGGGTCCGTTTGATTGCAAATGTGGAAAATGAGTGGAAAGAAAATGTTTTACAGGGAATTGAAATGTCTAGAAATTGTTTTGCTGAAAATTGTAATTAATTGGTATAATTTTTCACCTGAAAAATGTTGAAAGTTTAGTGTCCGTTTGACTTCGTTTTTTTTTTTATGAAAATTGTCCATTAAAGTGATAATTTTTCTACTATTGGGTCTCAAATTTTTTCCAATTGTCAAAAAAAATTTAACATACCATATGTTTGACTTTGTTTTGTATGAAAATTGTCAAAAAAGTGAATTTTTTTTTTTTACCATTGTGTTTAAAAATTTTTCATTTGCCAAAAAAAGTTGGAAAATAAATTTCCACTAAAACAAAAAAAAAAAAAATGATTTCCAACAAATCCAAGAAAAGGGGCGCGTGAGGAGAGAGTGAGGAAAACATTTTTCGAGTAAAATTTTGCCTATCAAACACTACAACAGTTGAAAAATGGAAAAAATATGGAAAATGTAGTGTATCAAACGGGGCCTTGGGGTTTTGAAAGTGGGAGGAATTTTAGGAATAATGGATTTGTGGGGTTTGAAAAATATGGAATAATAATAATGGTGAATAAGAATGAAGAATTGTAGAGGCCGCCATTGATGAGATGTCGGCGATTTTTTTTTAATCATGTGATGGTGAGGATGGTTTGTAGTGGTGTTGGCGACGCTGATGGTTACGATATAGCATGTGACTGGTGGATTGCAATTACTGGCATAGTGGATGTGGATGGATTTTTCGATTTTTAGGGATCTCTGCTGGCACAAATTAAAGGGTAGTGTAAAATCTGTTAAAAAATGAAAAGGTTAAGGATCGTTCGTGCAATTTTCCCTAAACTTAATTCTTCCATAAATTATCCTTTCAAAATTTTTAAATCAATTTGATTTTATTATTTTCTAAAATGTTATTTGTACTTCATTATCTACAAATTAATTCACTGAATAATGATGTGAATTATATTAGACTTTTAACCGAATTCTTTTTCCTTCTGTATTTCTTCTCTTTCTCTCTCTTCCACATCATCATCATTATGTACATCACTTTATAAATCATGGTGTACAAATAGTTTAACAATTGTAAATTTGTAATGAAGTTTGGTAGGGTTTTTTACATATGAAATTATAGTGACGTGTTAAAATTTAAGTGAGAGATAAGTCACTATAATAATAGGCGGAGAACCTATTAGTTACCTTTCCAAAAGGTTGGGGTCAAGAATTGTAATTTCCCTGATTCATCCCATTTTTTTCAAAACTTATTTTTCCAAATTTTATTTTTAACAACACATTCTTCGAAAAAATTATTTGTATATGTAAACTCAATTTTTTTTCTATTTTTTAATCATACATCATCTAAAAAAAATCACTATTTTAAAACTTATTTTCTTAAAAAAAAAAAAAAA
>CAIGRQ010104140.1:0-10104 GCA_903798375.1 Fraxinus sp. D2006-0159 | reverse complement strand
CGGGTCACATCCAAATTCTAACATAATCACATTGTGATATATTCATCTGATAAATGTTCATAAACACAATCTTTTAGCTCTCCGGTCTGGGGCACCAGGAAGGATTAACAATTTCAATTCCATCTAATTCATTTGGATTTTTATTGGCAGGAAGTGATCGTGGGTCCGGAGAATAGAACTGCAATATCTAGTGATAATTTTTTGAGGGTTAATCTCATTGGAGATTATATTGGATACACTAATATTCCTCAATTTGATGACTTCTACCTTGTTATACCTAGACAGGTAACATTTTTAACTCTACTAATGGCAATTCCAGGATTCAAATTTTAGCGTTGTCTTTGTTGGTTTTGTTACATGTACATTATAACTTACAAATTTGTTTATCAACACATGAAATTGCGGGATTTGATTGGATCAAAATCTCATCAACCAAATAAAAAAAAACTTTCCCTCACTTTTTTTTTTTCCACACCTCATTAATCTATAAAAGATTATGCAAAAGGTGATGTACAACAAACATTTTCCTTGTTTATGATAATGTCATTAAGTCAGCATTTCTATTAGTGATGTTTTCCTATTCTCTCCTGCCTGCTGGTATTATGAAATGTTAAGAAGTGAATTATAGTTTGACATACCTANTTTTTTTTTTTCCACACCTCATTAATCTATAAAAGATTATGCAAAAGGTGATGTACAACAAACATTTTCCTTGTTTATGATAATGTCATTAAGTCAGCATTTCTATTAGTGATGTTTTCCTATTCTCTCCTGCCTGCTGGTATTATGAAATGTTAAGAAGTGAATTATAGTTTGACATACCTATATTCACTTTCATGAAGCGGCACTCATTTTTCTCTTATTGAAGGGTGGTCCAGGTCAACCACAAAATCTGGGAAGCAATTTTTCCACATGGATGCTTCTTGAAAGAGTCAGGTTTACACTAGATGGTTTGGAATGTAACAAAATTGGTGTTGGTTATGAGGCTTTCAATGGACAGCCAAACTTTTGCTCTGCACCATTTTGGAGTTGCTTGCATAATCAGTTGTGGAACTTTTGGGATGTCAGTAAATCAAACTAAGCCTATATGGTCCAGTTCCTAAACAATGTCAATTTTTTTGGTTTATAACTGAGCCTTTTTTTCGTCGTTCTAAATAATTTCTTTTTGTTCTTGTCTTCGAGTTTCTTCGATGGTGAAGGTAACACTATTAGATGATAAATTGTTTAATGTTGATAATAGGTATCTTCATAGTGTGCCACAACTGTTCTGAACTGAGAGGATTTGTTATCTGTCATCTCAGGCTGACCAGAACAGAATTAGCAGGAATCAAATTCCACTATATTGTGTGCAAGGAAGGTTTGACAGGATAAATCAACATCCAGTTACGTTTTCGGGATCTGAAATCTAAATACTCAAGAGTGCTACACTTAAATGTCTAACCAGTGGCTCGTCTCTGCAGGAAGCGGGGAGTCGTGCATTTTCCATAGGAATTACAGAAGTCCTTAACACAAACCTTTTGGTGGAATTGAGTGCTGATGATATAGAATTTGTATATCAAAGGTTAGCCTTTCTTAAAATATCAAGGTTATTTTATTTTTATTTCTGTTGTTTTCTCACAACTTTTACACCTCCCCCCCCCCCCCTTCTTTTTTTTTCTTTTTTTCTCCACCAGTCTATTACTTTATTTTTCATATGTATTCATTTTTCCGTGCTAGACATTACTCCTCAAGCTGCTGCCCAGTGAACAATTATTTGATTTTATCGTTTTGATTAATAAGATACAAGATTTTGAGGTTGAAAACAGGTAGGAAGAACAACTTAAACTTATGCTTGTCCTCCCTCTAACTTGAGAGACCATTTTTTCCCTTCTGATTCTGCTGAAAATATTGTGAAATGATAGTGCAATAATGGGATTCTAAATTGTTGCATTTTTATAATTTTTTACTTTCCTGCATATGATGTTTGCTTTAGTTTAACATGTCATGTTGTTAACTAGTTAGAAAACATATACATGAAATATTAAGATTGATTAGCTCTACAATTTCCACATTTGCAGGAGCCCAGGAAAAATTCTGGGCATTACTATCCCAACTTTTGAAGCTCTTACCCAATTTGGGATTGCAACAATCACAACAAAAAATATTGGTGAACTAGAAGCATCATATAGCCTTACGGTAAAGCATAGTGTTTAACATTTGCAGGTTTCTAAGTTAATCAATCATGGAATTTAACTCTTATATCTGCCTCTTGATGTGTAATTTATAATCAAGCAATTTTAAGTTGTGATATATTTTGATATACTGTTATTTTTTTATTAACTTTCCATGTGGGCCAAATTGACAGCATTGTTGTGTATCCCCCAGCTTGCATTACACATTAGTCATATTTTTATTAATTCAGAATATTAAATCATTCAAATAAGTACATAGGCTTCGTAAGAAGCTGCCACAAGATGGACTAATGTCCAGCCTTTCAACCTCACAATTGCATTTACATAAATTGTTTCTTCTTTTTGTATTGGGCAATATAGCTACTTCCTTTAAAGATGACTGATAGGACTTGCTGCTGTTGCAGTTAACCCAATTATAAATTGTGGGTTTAAAGATTTTGAGACATTTTTTTTTTTCTAGTGTAGGAACATTTTATAAAGTATTACAGTTGTAGTCCTTTGTAGAACTTCTGCAAGGCCATAATAGATAGGTTTGGTCATTTTTGTTCTCTTGTTGATTGCAGAAAGGCTACAGACGAGCATGAGAAATAATGTCGGCATTCATAGACCAAAATATAGTTGTGATTATGCTTTTGGTGTACGTATGTATGTGCACATAATACTGAAGTTTTGAGGTCAAAATAGAAATTTAAATGATTTAAGTTTATTATTTAGCGTATGATCAAAGATTTTATCTTGCAGTTTGATTGCTCATCTGGTGTCAGCCAAATGGAGGTAACTACATAGTGTCAGATTTCTTCTGTATGCTTAGAATTATACTTCTGATTGAACATCACATCGCGATTGATAGTATTTCTCATTATGTATTGTATTGCAGGAACAATTCTATATAATGAAGCCAACAGAAGTGATAACCCGATCATTCAAATTGTACCCAACAACAGATCAAGCTGCGAAATACGTGTGTGCAGGTACAGTTATATATTATTATATGGTATGAGGGATGATCATAAAATGAGATTTAGCATGCATGAGGTCCTGTACGAATTTGATAATATGTGCCATTTTCAAGAAGATGTCTTAGGCTCATTTTTCCACTCCAAAATGTAATTGAATTTTGAATATGATTTGTATTATTATACTTGTTTGCAGCCATATTAAAGGATTCTGATTTTAGTGAAGTTGATAGAGCAGAATGTCAATTTACAACTACAACGACTGTTCTTGACAATGGATCACAGGTTTGCCCACAGCTAGTAACTTATCTCTCTCTTGGATAAAAAATGGGCAACTCTAGCTTCAACTCGAAGGGGACGTAGATATATACTTCACGTCTGGGAATTCATAAAACAATAACAATATATTCTTCCAGAGGTTGCTATAGTTTTAAGGGGACCTTTAACTGTTTATATGAGCAGCCTCAGCACAAATCCAGCAAAGTCCTGTAAAATTTTTTCCAAGGAAGGCTTGTTGGAAATTATAGAGTAAAAGTATTTAAGATAGAAATAGGAAGTCCATCATATTAATGATGAAGATTGAATTTTATCTGCTATATAATCTTGTAAGTTAGTAGTATATATAGTTGTTGACTGAATCACATCCATCTTCGCCTTTAATCAGATTCCATTTCAACCACCGAAGACAAGTATGAATGGCTTCTTTGAATCCGTAGAGGAGTTTTGGAACAGGTTTTGGTCTAGTATGGCAGATTTCATTACAGGAAAAAGTTGCAGGTATTATCTTTTCTTATAAGATGGGATGATATGTTATTAAATGTTGGAACGTGTCTTCACTTGGATGTTCTCCTTCTACATACAAATCATTTAGCTTTCTCCTGCTATTAATTATTTTGTGTTATGGACATTGAAGGGCATTATAGTGTCACTTTTTGTGTTCTTGTCCGTTATTAATATATTGATGATATTATTTTACTTATTGATTTACTTTGTCCTCTCTATTTAGACTTTATGCACATTTCCATTTTAATATCTAATTTGCAATATTTTCGGGACTCTACAGAGCTCCACGTAATTTACTGACTTATTAGAATTACATACCATTTTCTGTAACAAGCTAAAAATAGGTTTACACATTATTTGTGTGACTATTTATACATACCTTCAAACACATAAAACTGAAGGAAATATGTTTTCTAATGATGTTTCCGTGTTCTTGTACGAAGCAGGGGGAAATGCCCTGGGTTTTTTGACTTCAGTTGCCATATACAGTACATCTGTATGAGTTGGATATTAATGTTTGGGCTGTTTTTAGCAATTTTTCCAGCAGGTTTGATGCATGGTCACTTTTTAATTAATGATAAAAGAGTTGGATCCGGACTTGGAGAGAATATGATTGATGTCTTGTGTTCTGAGTTGCAGCTGTTGTCCTGCTCTGGCTTTTACATCAGAAAGGACTATTTGATCCTCTATATGACTGGTGGGAGGATCACGTGTGGACTTCAGAGCAGAGAAATCGAGAAATACGGAAGCATGACCTAGATGCCGATCTTTTACTCTTCCAATACAAGAAAAATCATAAGCATGATGCGAGGCATCATAAGCATGAAGCTAGAAATAGGCGAAGAAGGATTCATATTGAGCACGGACACAACCATTTAATAGGGGAAAGCAGTTATCATCACTATCTTCACCATGTGCATAAGGACAAGCATAAGCATGGAAAAATCAAGAGTTCAGGCACCATAAGAGACATTCACTTGAGTAGAAGGGGTGACGATGACATTAGATATCATAGAAAAAGAAAAGAAAGAAAAAGCCATGGCTGGGATTACTGAAAGTACCATACAGATTGATGAGAACCAAGATGGCCATTTTAAGCATTAAAATGTCGTTTCTGATGGTTTTATTGAGTCCATTCTATTAGGAGTGAATGAAGTGGATGGATGGCAGAAATTGATTTTGTAGTTTGTAAAATCTATCTCACTGAACGATGACATCTTCTGAATTTTTATTTCTTTCTTTGTTTCTTTCATTGCAGTACCAGAAAATAAAACATTGATGTGAAACATGGGAATGGGGGTCATTAGTCATAACGCGTGTAATAGCAAAATCACATGTACTTACAGTGATCTCGTATCATATATTTTGAGTCTGTATTACATATTTTCAATTCAATGATTTTTTTTTTTTGGTTCCCCCCCAAAGACCGGCTGCTTTTTTAGTTTCGATAAAACAAGTGTATAGACATCAAAAAATTGTATACATCCGGAGCAAAAAAATTGGTTGGTTTCTAAGGAGAAATAATAAACTTGCTATCTCCCATTTTCGCTTAGCTTGTTCGATTGTTGAAATTATCTCTATAGTAGCTTGAAAATATCAGTCCTGCACATGGGGATGGAAAACCAGAATTTCCTATTTCATGCCTTAGCCATACACTGACTTGCCTGTGCATCATCTTGGTTAGATAGCATTATACTGACTCCTACTTTTGTGCATTTTTTCCAGAAAGAGAGATGTGAAACCCATTCGGAAACTGTAAACCTGGAGTTCGTACAATGTCTCCACCTTTGATTGCTTGCCACCTGACAGATGCAGAAAAGGTTGGTCACCTCACTCTATTTATCATGCATTATGGTATACAATTACTGCATTGTAGTGTATGCAGTACTCAATACTATAATGAACTAGATTTTAGCAGCTTCTTTCTCTTATTACTGCCAAGTTCTATCCGAACGTTACTACAAAACATGCTGTTACAGAATGTCTTGTTCTTACTTGTACTTGGTTACCAAGCAATGGAGAAAGACGGCCATCTGCACCTTGGTGAAATCTGTTCCTACGCAAAATCGCATACCACCTCCAAAAGCCATGAAGTTTCTTGAGGCACCATTTGTGTCTACTCCCTGTATGACATGAATATTTACCTGTTTATGAGCTGAAATAAAATAAATATATAGGACAAGTGTCAAGAGTTCAGAAATACATGCCTCCCATCTCCATGGATTGAAGTCAAGGGGATTGCTATATTTGGCAGCGTTCAAGTGCACAGCCGGAGGACAAACCATAACCGCCCAACCGGCTGGAATGGTATTTCCTGCATCCCGCAATTATATTAAATGAAACAAGACCTAATCTGTAGATTCTTTTCAAAATAGTTGAAATTAATTTTGAATATATACCTTTGAATTTGATATCTTTCAGTGCTTTTCTGAAAATGCCAGGAACTATGTTGGCCAGTCTGACTGTTTCGTTGATAAACTGCAATTTAATGTCTTTTAGAAATGCATACATTGAAAAAAAGTTCAAAATTCTATTAAAAGGTGACATTGATGGATTCACCTGAAATGTAAACTTCATTGATTTGTACTCATTCCATGTTAATCCGGAGTCTGGATTTTCCCTCTTTTGAATTATTGCCTCATGCTCTTCCTGTAAGATATTTTAGGCATGTCAGTGGGGCAACACCATGAGAATTTATATGTAAGTTACTCTCTTGAAGGTTATTTATTTCACTTACTGTCAATTCTTTTAACACCAAAGCATGGTCCGAAAGAAATTTCATTGCTAAAGTTAGTGCCAGGGAGGTTGTCTCATGGCTGGCAAAGAGTAACACGAACATCAAATCCAGAGCTATTGACTCTGTAAGAATCGTATCTTGTCGTTGAAGTTCTTCTAGGACGTAATCAAAGAAATCACTTTGGATCTTTCTTGGCCTTTCACGTCTTTCTTGTAGCAAGCATTTGAGCATCTTCATTGCCTTCTTTCTTCCCTGATCAAAGTACGCACAAGTTAATTGAGTAAAGATTCCATAAAAATCAGTAATGTGTTTCTTGCACATTCAAATATCATATAATAAGGGTTCTAATAACCTGTAAACATTTGTGGTAGGCTGTTCCAGGAATGTTGAGAGGGAAGGAGATTAATCCTTTTATGAAAGCTTCAAAATTTCCCCTTAGGTTATCTGAGGACTTTTCTACATCGTAACTGATTAACTTTTTTGCAGTCAGATCAAATATCATCTGCAGAATAACCAAATGAAATCCATTTAATTGAAAGAGGAATCAATCGAATTTAACGAGAGCTAGATGTTTGCCTCTTTTCACCTTTGAGGTTGATTCCTTGATCTCAGCTATTGTCTGGCTTGACCATCTTTTTAAGTATATATTTGATGCTTGTTCAACATCAGGAAGCATCTTTTTCAGACTTTCCGGACCAAACAGATTCAGAACCATGTTCTTAAGGTACTTGTACATGAACCCATGCAAAGAACCTACATTCTGCCTCCCGAATATTTCCACAAAGGTACTTGGATACCAGCTTTCAAACAATTGTCCCTCTTGTTGAAATATGAAATAATTAAGATCTGCATCTGTGGATACTATAACTGGCCGTCCCACCAAACTTGTCTTGAATATTGGCCCGTATCTGAAAAATAACACCAAAGATCATATGATTGCTTATGTGCATTAGTTATTATATTTGACCAACCTAAGTTTTGGGTTACAATGAGATTACCTTTGCATTCTTTCCTTCACAAAAGGAGGAATATCAGATGAAGTGTTCGGAGCAAAGAAGTGCAGGGTCTCTCCAAGGAGTGGCCACCCCATTGAACCAGGTGGGAGCACTCCATTGCAGTCTGGATTCCACCACTTGTAAAGCCAATGTGTAATGTTTATAACCAAGATAGCTGCAATACAGAAAAATGCTGGCAACATCTTTATATGAAAGACAATGCAGAGAGTATTTCGAAAGAGAATTGTATGATATGAATTTCCGAGATAAATGAACTGTATAGGTCTGCCTTTCTTTGCAGAAATGGGAATTGAGGAAGAATGTGATGAATGAAGAGACAGGGATGAGAAGAAAGTGCTGGCCTGTATCGAATATCCACTGGGAGAAGTTCTTAAATAGGCAATAATGTGCAACTAGTTAGAATAACAATATTTAATTGGCTCTATTTATTTTTAAGAAGTTGGTTGCTCAAAAAGTTGTATACACCACACACTTGCATATGAGAATAGAATTGTAAGAATAATTTTGTCTAGTTCAGAGCTTTATCCTTTGTCAACGCCATGTTTAAAAATTTCTACAGAAAGCAAGCGTAGCATGATGGTGAAGATTCCAGGTCGCTTCCCCTCTCTCTCTCTCACCCGCACACACGGGAGTTCTCTTTGAAGAGTCGTGGAATGCAAAACTAAAGGAGCATGACACGGAAAACACCCATTTTTTTTAAGGAGATTCGCCAATAAAGAAAAAAACTATTTTCCCAGATTTAAGAAAGTAGAGGTTCTAATTAAGCATCTGTCTTGACTTGTTATGTATGAACTAATCATATGAAAACATAAGCCACGAGAATCTGAAGGATATTAGGTTATTCACAAATCTTTCCTATATCTATGCTAAATCTGCCACAAATACTTGTTCTTCCCTACCTTAATTCTATGTCTATTCTTTTCTTTTCTTTTTTATTAAGGAATTAGATCTCATCCTAGATATTCTTTAGCTGTACACAATCTCGTATCAAATTCTGAATCTTAATTGCATCACCAGTGACATTAAAAATGTTGTCTTCTAGATATGCATTCTCTTATCGAATTCTAAATTGTCTTCTAGATATGCTTGCAACCACTGTATCTGTTGTGGTCAATTTACTTTGTTTTTAACTTTTTCCAGGATGCCATTCAGCACATAGAGCACCACCCCAACAGCCCTTTGAGCCACGGGCTTTAAACTCATTCAACACCTCAGGTATAGACAGGTTACTGTATTATAACATGATACATTATCGAGCCTTATTAACAGTTTTTGTATGCGTGTTTGCTTGGTTTACTACACATTTTTTCACTGTAATGTTAGAGAAGACACATTTTAGGTGTAATAAATACATGTGCACGGGGATCTAAAACTTTGTCTGTTATTTGTTTTCTAATAACCCTCTTAACACTCGTGTGCAGACTGATTACTCTATGGTCAAGGGGGACATGGAAATTTAAACCGGAAAGGCATATCTCGTTCCCCGTGTTAGATAAAACTGGACAATACAAAAAACATGCAGTAAAGGTATGCAGTGTTAGATTGAACAAAATCTCGTCATTCAAATGTAGATGTGTTTGTGTGTCATTATATTCAATTTTTGTCAGTGTATCAAATATATCATTCAGGGACTAATTTGCCTTTAACCGCCCAAATTTTTATCTTTCATTGTTGCTTAACTGTATCTCCACCTAAGGAGGTGGAGGAACAATGACAGCTCATATAGTTTTGAGTTTGAGACCTCTTGGAATAATTAATTAGTATAGAAAATAGTATTCAAATGTGATGTGCTAAGTCAAATTATCTGGACTAAAAGGTGCTTTTAATAGAATAAACTTTGGGTTATTTATGTTGGGTTGTGAGTTCCACTTCCACTTGTTGTGATGGTATGATGCATGCATCCCATGTTAGGGACCTACTAGCAAAGGATGCTAACATGAGTGGTGACATTTCTTTTGTAATTAGTGCTTTATAAACATTTACTCGAAAGTACTTGGAGAATTAGTATATTGTACAAGTGGGAATAGTATTAGTAAATGACTAATTATTGTCTCCCGTGACACTGAGTTATTGAATATTTAATAGTTTGTTTATTTGTAAAGATAGTTATTTTCAACGTTTTAAAATAGTTTTAGAGTCTTTTACCTGATTCATTGACATTGAAAATTAATTAAATAGTAGTGAACACAATTTTTATGTACTTATTTTCCACCTTAAGGATTGTTAGGTTGCAAGTATTACTAGGAATGCTCTTCATATATTGCTCTATTTGGTATAATTCTCAATGAAAATGTCAATTGATGCGTCCAAAACCCACCATGGAAATTGATTTATATTCCATTATGTGAACTTAATGGAATGATCACATATATATTATGCATTTCTCTCCATGAAGTAGTAGTAATCTTGTTTGAAATTTTGCCTCAATTTTTTTTTTTTTT
>CAIGRQ010104133.1:0-11418 GCA_903798375.1 Fraxinus sp. D2006-0159 | reverse complement strand
CTTCACAATAAGCATATAACTTCAACAATATTTGGATTCTATTATTAAGCAAACTTGAGAATGGCCACATTCTCTCTCCCCTGTCAATGGGAAGTTGTGATGTAAACTTTCATCGGTTTTGTATGGAGATAGATCTATGTTTAAAATTGAAGAAGAGGCAATCCCTGAAGGCCACACAAATATTCTCACACAAAAGTAAATGGAGTGAATACTTTCAAGCGGCTTGACAAATCTTAGGGAAGCTAGGCATGCCTGCTTACATTTATTGATATGACAGAAATATAGCAGCTTCAGGCAATTATTGTGGAAGATAACTAATTAAAATATAAAATGGTCTACAGTTCATTAAACTTTTTTTTTTTTTTCATTTTTTTGTGGGTTGGGGGACTAATGAGTTTAAACATATCCCATATATTGATAAGAAGCAATTCTATAGACTTGTAAAGGAAGAATTTCGGTAGAACTTCACAAGACTGACTTGAAATTAAGCATACAATCGTGTAGCGAAGACTTGGAAAGTAATGAAGCAGTAGAGAAGCAAGATCAATGGCTTCAGGTAAAACTCCATCATCTACTTCTTAACTGAATATTTTGCTATAAATCACTGAGAAAATAGCATGTATAACTGCAACCATTCCTTGTGCTACGGATGAGCTTTAATTTGGGAAAACCTGAAATCGCTATAACTTGGATTCATACATCGAATTTCTTCTTGAGTTGGAGTACCAAGAACCTACTCGAGTAAGACTTGCAATTAGTTAAAGGGACAACACAAATACAGGTATTTAGATTCCATAGAAATGTAATATAGAGAATGGCGCACCTTGATAATCTCTACAAGTTGATCGACTGCATTTTCTCCAGGGAAAAGAGGCTATCTCCCCACAAAAAAAAAACATAGTGAAAAAGTAAGGAAAATGTGATAGAAAACTAAAATATTACTTAGCAAGATGCCTTAAGATGTATGTCCCAAACCTACCCCAGTAGAAGCTCAACTAGGACGCAACCAGCTGAGCAGATATCAATTGCTGTTGTACATTCTGTTGTGCCAAATATGAGTTCTGGGGCTTGATAATAACGAGAGCATATATAGGATATATTTGCTTCACCCTCCACCTGATTATAACAAAATTTAAATGGACTGGTGAAAATTTATCGAAAAAAAAATACCCTAAAGAATAAGTTATGTTTAACAATTAAAAAGATGCTTTACGAGCAAAATGATATTGAAAATCATGTAAATCAAGGGTAATGATATGTCAAATTGTAGATAACAATGAAGACGACAAAATATAGGGCTATGCCTCACTTTTTCCTGCACATTGACTTATCAATACAACCTTGGAATGCCAGTGGAAATTAATGTGTACCTAAAACTAACACACTCAACAATTAGTAAACCTCACTCCATGGAATACCGCACCACCCGTTCTCTTACTATGGGAGCATTCGTCTAAGGCGTATGGGTGTAATAAACTAAACATAATGGGAATTCTCCAAGCACATTTTTTTTCTCCAACCAACATTGTACACATTTTCCCTAATCTACCCTATTATTCTTCCTTCTTTTTGTTACTTCATATTTATACGATCATAAGATTTCTAATTCTTTTATCCCTGAAAACTCTAAAACAACCTGGCAATATATTTCTTATAAGACTATCATTCCATCTTTCAAAAAGTCACAGTCCATCTAAATAATGAATAATACTAACTCCAGTCAATAATAAGTGTATACACAACACACTAATCAAGAAGCAACAACAAACAAATACAAAAACCAATATCGAACTAAAAAATGTCAAAGGAAGTGTTTTCAAAATCAGGTAATATAATTAAGATAAAAACAGTACTCAATATAGCAACAAAACTAATGATTCATGACGATATAAACAAAATTGGCCCATGTTTGGGCACTGGGCATTCCTAGAAGCATTTTAAATTATCACATAAAAAGAAAGGCACATCAGTAAAATTAACAATAAATTAAAATTGTTACACATTATCGTGGAAATTTAGGGAACAAAAATATTTATGGTTTTGGGCTACGGCTTCCAGATACTGTTATAAGATTCATGCCAGCTAGGAGATTGATCTAACTGGTAAACATGAAGTATATCACACCTAGCTTGGAAAATTAGAACTTGTAGATTAGCACTTTGGTATTATAAATGGTTAAAATCAGAGCCCTTGTCTAAAAGAGTCCTTCAAGAAAACACGGATATATTTGCTTCTCAAGTTCTTCTAATTGCTCCAAAAATGAAGATCCATGTATCTGAAATTTGTTATCTGGTATGTTCACAATAAAAAAAAAAATAGAAAAGTATGGGACGGAGACACCAGTGGAACACTTGAACACTTGAGATTCAGGAGCATGTTCTTCGTTACCATGATCTGGGGGTTATATAGCACAAAATTATGACTTTTTGATTGTTCCATTTTGATATTATTGAATTTCTTTTCCCTCCCATTCAACTTTGATGGAAACAAATGGTGACGCCACAATGCTATTAGTAACTTGAGAAAGCCATAGAGAAGCAGTACAATCCTTAGTACAGAAGAACAACAACTTTGCTTGAAAACAAGTTTATTGACATTTACACAATGCATATATGTGTAAAACTTGAGAATCATTGCCAGTAAAACTCAAAAAACTCAGTCACAACTCATGACACGGAAACACCAATAAGAGACATAAGGAATCAGGAGCAAAATGTACTGCAAGAAAAGAAAATAAATGAATATTTTAGACAAAGAGCTTTCAAAAGATAAAGAACATGAAAGTTTTTACTTTTTTCTGGAGGCAGTGGAGGGGAGGGGGATGTCCATCTACATATATGAATGCATTGACATGAATTTTCAAATATTAATTTTTTTTTTTACCATTATATAACTATAAATCAAGAAGGTACTTCTACAAGGACAAGGGAAAACATAGAGGAGATTATACCCGTTTTCTGATTCCTGAAGCCGAGGTGATTATGTCTTCAGGAAAACTCTAGTAACATTGAAAATAGATATAGCTACCGATTCTCCTAAAATTGCTCCAGTTTTTCTCAAGAAACCTAACCCCTTAATTTTAAAAATAAACCTCTACTGCCATATAATTGAAGTCCATCAAAATAAAATTTTACCTCTTGCAAAAGATAGCATTAACCTGAATAATCAAGCTTACATTCCTATATCGTAATGCAACATCAAAGCGTCCCAAAAGCCAAAACTAACAAAGACAATTCTCAAATTGAGAAGACACCTCAACTTTCCAAAGTTCTAAAATTCTACCTATTGAATCAGACAATCAAATCAGCCTTCCTAATGCAAATGTGAGTTCAAATAAATTTTTCTTTTTTTTTTTCTGTCATTTCTCATTTTGAATTATCCAATAGACATATACACTCCAATAAAAACTCTGCCATATATAAGCCTATAGTTCCAAAAATTCGGCAAAAGAAAGGAGCTTTGATTAATCAGACACTTAGAGACATTATAAATTGAATTCGTAATTTTTTTTCAAAGAAAATGAGCTAATTATAAACCAATAAGTTTGATCCCTCAATTGCCATGCTTTGCCAACCAAAACTAAGTCCTCAACCCCAACCCCAAATATTACTAATCGTCCAATTCTTGGTTCAACATAAAATATTCAAAATTCAGAATTCCATCATCTTAATAGGAAGAGAATAAGCGGTGAATAGATAGCACTGCTTCAGCCCTAATTTGCAATGCAAAATAGCGAATAAAGTGGGACTAAAAGATTTACTCACCATTGACTGAAATATGAACGTATATAATAAGTAGATTAAAATTAGATGAACTGAAAATTAGCGAGTTCTACCTCAAAAAGAGCAACTCTTGCGTGAAGTCTAGTTGTTGATTGAATCCGCCATTAACGCAACCGTCTCGTGTCTCTGTCCGATATGGAATTTAAGGTAGAAAGAACATACCTTTTAGGCAGCGGTGGAGGCAGTGGCGAATAAAATTAGGAGCAATTAGGGTGGACAACTTAAGCCCGAGAAATCTAGGGAATGAAAACAAATGGGGAAATGGTTAAACTATGTAGTTTTGGTTGACGATTGGAGGAGACAACACCTGTCCAATTAAAAACTGGCTCTTTTAGTATTGTTAGGAAACACGGTGATTGAAAAGATGAATGATTGACCTTATATTTGTTCGCATTTTGAAACACTACAAATGGAAGAAAAATGGAAAATATAGCCCTTGTCTGGTTTCGCATCTTTCTGAATGTTTTACATTTTTCCAACCACTGTACATTGTAATGAGGAAGCAGTCGTAATTGTTGAATTGGGGAAGCAGTCACAGTTGTTGAAAAAAATGAAGCTTTCATAACTTTTTACATAATGAATTACCAAAAATGCCCCCCCCCCCCCCCCCCCCTCTCAAGAAAAAAATTGAAAAAATGCTGAGGACATTTTTGGTAATTCAAACATTTTTTAAAAAAAATGAAAGTTTCATTTTATTCAACAATTGCGACTACTTCCTTTATTCAATAAATGCAATTGCTTCCTTTTTACACAGTATAACGATAGGAGAAATGCTAAAAAATTCAAAAAGAAGCGCCATCAAAAGAGGGTATAAGTTGAGATTATGAGGTATCAATCTTGTTTGTTTTACCCAAGATTAAAGTGTGTGAAATTTGAAGCTTGAAAATTCTCGTCACAAAATTAGAATGAAACCTTCCTATTATTAAAATAGGGGGATATTGAAGTAGAAGCCTCAAACTTTTGAAATATTAGCNGGAGAAATGCTAAAAAATTCAAAAAGAAGCGCCATCAAAAGAGGGTATAAGTTGAGATTATGAGGTATCAATCTTGTTTGTTTTACCCAAGATTAAAGTGTGTGAAATTTGAAGCTTGAAAATTCTCGTCACAAAATTAGAATGAAACCTTCCTATTATTAAAATAGGGGGATATTGAAGTAGAAGCCTCAAACTTTTGAAATATTAGCAGACTTTCCTTGTGCCTTTGGTTTGCTGTAACCGTCACACTTGACATTTCCAACCATTGCATGTGAGGCCATTTTAGATGGTTTCCATCCATTTTTCCATCAGTTGACCCAAAAAATTAATTTTGACCATATTCTTAATCAATTAAAAGGGGGCAAAATGGTAAATATCTATTAAAATAATTAAATTAAAAATTAAAAAAGAAAAAGAAAAACGGTCGGCATCCTCTAGGTATCTATTTAGGTCAAATTGGGAAAGACTCATATGTTCATTGGACGCACCATGAAGAATAGGTACTTGTGGTGGTTGTCTGCGATCATGGGTCACACCATCGGTGCCGGAAAAGCCATTTGAAAGTCGCATAGTGGCTGTGTTCGAAGATGTAGTTTGTTGGTTTTGTTTCTGTGCGTTTAAGGATGATTGGTGACCATGGACAGGGGTGCCTTGATGTGTATTATTACTTGGAATGTTGGGCATGACATGGGTGTTGCTGAAATTGGAGATTTCGTACATTTTTGGGGACTTGAGCAGGTTTTGGCTCAATTTTTCGACAAGTTCAAGTGAGTTCGAGGCAGGGTGTTGGGTGGAAGCTGTAGAGGGTGATGATGACTTTCTAGTGGTATGTATGTCTGGTGGTTTGGGTAGTGGCTGACTAGAGTTGAAGGTGAAGATGGCCAGAGGAGGATGCCGACCGTTTTTTTTTCCTTTTTATAATTTTTTATTCAATTATTTTAATAGATATTTATCATTTTACGCCCTTTTAATTGATTAAAATATGGTCAAAATTAACTTTTTTGGGTCAACTGTTGGAAAAATTGATGGAAACCATCCAAAAGGGCCTCACATTCAATGGTTGGAAATGTTAGGGGTGATGGATGCAACAAATCAAAGGTTTAGGAAACGTATGCTAATGTTTTAAAGGCTTGGAGCTTTTGCTGCAATTACACCTAAAATAGGACCCACAGTGCAATATTAGTAAATTTACTTTCTTTTCCACTCCTCTTTAAGACTAATGAATTATACTCTCCGCCCTTTTCTTTCATTTTCTCCTATTCGCACCCTTTTCGCCTACGCTCCTACTTTTCACTGTTAATTAATCCTGTGAATTCTCGCAACCCTCAAATCTCAAACGCATATCCATTATACAGATCCCAATGGACCAAAATCAAAAACCCAGAACTATTCTTGAAACTCTAGGTGAAGAACTCATCAGAATTATTACACCAGTCTCGATATGTATGCTATTGGTTGTAATTCTTGTTAAAGTACTGAATACGGATTCAGATGGGTCCTCAATAGGCCTATCATTTACCACCATAGCCAGTGTGGCTTACAGTGAGAGCAGTTCAGATTCTATTTGGGATAAGCTTAAAGGAGCTCTCTTGAATTCACTTGTATTTGTTTCCGTTATTGCAATAGTTACTTTCCTGCTGGTGCTTTTGTTCTATTTTAGATGCACTAAGTTCTTGAAATACTACATGGGTTTCTCTTCTTTTCTTGTTTTGGGGCTTATGGGTGGTGAAATTGCCCTTCTCTTGCTCCAAGATTTCAGCTTTCCTGTGGATTGTGTTACATTTGTGATTGTGTTGTTCAATTTTACTGTTGTTGGTGTTTTGGCTGTGTTCATGTCGAAAATGGCAATTTTTGTTACGCAAGCTTACTTGGTTGTTATTGGGATGCTGGTGGCTTATTGGTTTACCTTTTACCCGAATGGACCACTTGGGTGCTTTTGATTGCCATGGCATTGTATGATCTTGTGGCTGTTTTGTTGCCCGGTCGGCCTTTGAGGCTCTTGGTAGAGCTTGCGATGTCTCGGGATGAAGATATCCCTGCTTTAGTTTACGAGGCTCGTCCAGTTATTAATAATGATTTATCTTCAAGTGGTGATGTTGTGCAAAGAAGGGTATGGAGAGAAAGAAGGAATGCAGGTTCTACTTCGGATGAAAATTCAGATGCGAGGCCTAACACGAATACTAGTCATGATACGAATTCAAATACTACTCTGGGGACATATTTATCAGTTGGAAGTGGTGAGAATGAGGTTAATTTGGTTTATGCCGAAGAGAGTCAGATTTTTAGAGGGGACTCCGAACTCGCTGCACCTCTTATTCAGCATAGAATAAATGTCCATATGAATTCAGAGGAAGATGCGAGTCCAAGTGAAAATTTTGCTCTGGAAGGAATTGGCTTGGGATCCTCGGGTGCAATTAAGCTTGGGTTGGGAGACTCCATCTTTTACAGTGTTTTAGTTGGTCGGGCTGCAATGTACGATTTCATGACAGTTTATGCATGCTACCTTGCGATTATAGCTGGTCTTGGTGTAACACTGACACTCCTAGCTGTGTATCGGAAAGCTTTGCCTGCTCTTCCAGTGTCCATTATGCTAGGTGTGTTATTTTACTTGTTGACACGGCTGTTACTCGAAGTTTTTGTTGCCCAATGTTCTTTGAATCTGTTGATGTTTTAGAAATTTGATATATAATATAATTGATATATAGATTTCGTACCATCATCATTTATTTTGTTTCCGCTTTATGCATTCCTACATTATAACTATCAAATGATGCATCTACTTCAAATGTTGCCAATATTACTTCTAACTGAAATTTCCACTTCCTGAGGTCATTATTTCAAATGTAAATGTGCTGATGCTCTTAGTATGATTAGTGAAAATATGCAATAGGAAAAATGTTTTTAAGAAGTTGACATTACTAATGGCCTACATGTGAATAGTGTTTAGACGATAACTAGGCAGAAAGTGAAGCCTGGGAAAAATTGGGAAAGATATAGGCGGTTAAAACATATACTTAGGTGAGGATTCAACCCATATCCCCTATTTTGCCTTTCATTTTATTTTGAGAAAATGTACATTACTTTATTTGATCTCCGAAAAAAGGGAATGAAGACATTCACTTTGGACAAAAGAGGCAAAAGCTACCTGGTCGCACAAGTAGATTGCTTGCGGTTAATTTGAACTCAAAATAAAGTTTTAGAAAGCATTTTGTAAAGATCCTGACTTCCCAAGTTACCAAATTTTCTAGTCCTTTTTCATTTTCTCAAGTAAATATTTACTAAATCTGATTGGTCGTAAGCACCAAAAACAGTACCATAAAATAAGCTCCATAACTTACTGAGTTTAGAGAAGAAAATCTCTTTTATATATGGTTTAATATGCTGGTTTAAATATAGCATTATAAACTCTTATATTGATTCCAACAATGCGTGTTGGCATGAGATGAAATATTAATTTTGTATGATCTGCTAAGTATTATGAGTGTAACTGTTATCATATATATATATATATATAGAGAGAGAGAGAGAGAGAGGAGCTTCTAAATACTGGTGCTTAGCTTAAGCATCAATCCTATATCACATCAATCCATTGGTAAATAAGTTTACGGTGGGTCTCAATATTTGAATTAAATTACTTATCCACCAATGGATCAATGTGTCGTGTCATGTGCTTAGCAATAGTCGCATGACACATCGATTCAACAAATCTAATTTCATTTTTGGAATCCATCATAAACTTAACCGTTAATTAATTGACATGAAATGTCACGGTCGCTTAGTAGATCATTTTTTCTCTTTTCCTATACATAAGCATATATAAACATGGAATCATTGTTCACCTTTGGATGAGATGATCAATTGAATAGGCCATGGAATAATAAATGTCAATGACTTCTACATCAACTCCCAATATTATCCGGATATTTCTTTAACATTCTATTGAATGGTGTACGTTACAATGCGGTTCTCTGGACAATACAATGCATGAAATGTTAACTTATTTTTCTTGTTTGTAATGCCTTCTATTGAATGGTGTACGTTACCAAACAAGCTATTGGTACATGTGTAGTTTATTTTATTTGCATCAACCTACACAATTTTTTTTTTAGCTTCACTAAGTGGTGTAGCTGATGCAGAAATTTAACAATTTGACAACGAACAATTGAACAACGAGAAGAGAAAGGGGTGCCGAGAAGAATAATAATTTAGGGCAAGAGAGTTAATTTAGTTATATATTCAATAGTATATGTTACAATGGATAAGCCTCTTTATATAAAGAAACTAATCTAAAATTAAATGATTAAATGAACTAGCAACTAGAACTTTATCATAATATTAAAACTGTTAGAGACTATTTCCTAAAATAGTCAAGTAAATAGTGTTAGCTCTTTTAGCCCTAATTTCTATCCTAATATAGTATGGGCTACTTGTATATATCCACACACATTTCATATGAATAATACAAGAGAAATACCTTGAATAATTACATGGTATCAGAGCCACTAGCACCTTAGGTTTTCTCTCCTTTTTTTCCGGCGGTCTGCTCGCGATAGGGTCTCTGCCCTTCAACCACTTTAGTCCGTCGACTACGCTGCCCGTCGACCGCACTAGGGTTCCTGCCCTCCGATCGCGCTTGCGCGTTTCTGTTCGAGCTAGGGTTTGCTCGCTCCTTCCTTTCCGGTGATCCCAGTCAGCGGTCGGTTTCTGCTCGCGCTTCTCCAGCTAGCAGCTACGGTTTCTCAGTCGGGGTTTTGCTCCTTTTTCAATGACGCCAGTCACCGTTGTCGGTCGTCGCAGGTTAGCCTCCGTTCGCCGTCAGTTCCTCGGTTGGTTGGGTGTAGTGTTTTTCAGCCAGTGACTTTGGGTGTGCATTTTCAGCCAGAGACTTTGGTATTTAGCCAGTGACTTGGGTAGTTGGTTGGCTTATTTTGTGAAGCAGTGGGGGTACCGAGGCTTTTGGTGTAAGGTATAAGCTTCAACCCCATTATTTAAGATTTTTAGTCTTTGTTCCCGTTCGGGTTTTGTTTCGCGGATTTCGACTATTTGTGATATCTTGCTTTGTTATTTGCTTGATATTTTGATAAATGAAGGATAAGACTTCTGTTGTAGTATCTGATATGATTCCTATGATGTCAAAAATTACGGAACACGGACTTAACAGATCTAATTATTTAGATTGGAGTAAAACTGTTAGATTGTATTTGCGGAGTATTGATATGGATAAACACTTAAAGGATGATCGGGTTCTTCAAATTTTAGTTGGACGTTGTGATTTTTGCTTTATTATTTGCTTGATATTTGATAAATGGAGGATAAGACTTCTGTTGTTGTGTCTGATATGATTCCTATGATGTCAGAAATTACGGAACATAAACTTAATAGATCTAACGGTTCAGCTTGATCTTCTTGCGGGTCATCGCTCACGGGTATATTGGTCGTGCTATCTTCCTCGCGTATTGGTCCTAATCCAATATTTCCAACACTAGCTGCACTACTTGGACAAGACATCTGTACAAATAACAAATGATATTAAACACAATGAATTTTTTCCAAATCAAATAAGAATGTATTAGAAAACTAAAAAAAGTCATATATGCTTTTAACAATAAAAGTGTCCTAGAAGGATAATTTAATCTAATCTAAACCAGTCATTTTCCACCATTCTCTGCAAAAAGGATAATCCCGTTTCCAAATAAAAATGTGAGATTCATATACAAATCAAACAAGAATCAAACCAATCCCAAATACAAGTTGCAAACTATTACAGCTACGTGATCGAATCTGCTGCCTTTTGCTTCAAAATGGATCTTTTTTTTTCTCATCAACATACTAGGTTTTTCCAGATCAAAACACAAAAGAAAAAAACCAAATTCCCACCTCAAAACACCATTTTTTATACCCAAAACAAATAACCAAATATGCATTACTTTGCATCAAAATGGGTCCTTTTTTCTCATCAAAATACTGTTTTATTTTTTTATTTTTTTTTGGATAAAATGGTAATGTGACCAGACGTTAAAAACCATGAATAAGAACTTAGATAGGTATAGAGGCCTACACTAGTTTTCTTGCCGTAAAAGTGGTAACAACCGTAGTAAATTTTCAATGGTTCAATTCTTTGCCAATAGAAGGAAAATCTTTATTGTACTACAACAATAAAGGACAAGTCGGTCAAGGTGTCAAGCACCCACTTTCACTCTCTCTTCCACTGTTCACTCATCATCCTCTACAGTATCCCTTCCAAGAACCACCATCAATCACAACCCAATTAATGCATTGACGTTTTTCATTCATGATGAACCGAATTGGTTCTTATACTCACCTTTAAATGCACGATGCCAACGGAAGATGGTGGGCCACGGGCGAGTCGTCAATTGTGAGAGAGAGGGAGTCAGGGAGATGGTAGAAGATTTACTAATATAGGGAATTAGGGTTGTCTCTCGACTCTTTTCTTGCCGGTTGCCTGTTGCTTTTTAATTTGTATAAACTTGTAGTTAATTTTTTTTTCTTTAATCTTCATGGGTCGGGTTCGGGGCGGGGCAATCTCTCCCCGTCCCGCCCCGCCAACCCATCGGGTGGGTTTTTTTCGCCCCATTCGGGGCGGGATGGGGCGGGTTTTTTTGCCATCTCTACTCTCAATCTTATTTTCTATTTTTTTATGA